>JANHGB010009445.1:67015-79860 GCA_026283785.1 Coracopsis vasa
ATACTCCTGCCTTACAAGCAGTATTTCGTCTTCAAACTTTTAAGGTGCCTCTCCCTCAATCCCCCACCCTTCGCTAATTTCCCCTTCGTTTTTGCTCCCCGTGGCCGGTGGTTTGAGGTTTCTCGAGGCCGCACGGCGGCACCTGGCCCTGAAGGAGGGGACCCCAGCAGGGAGGCACCACTTCTTTAAAGGCCATTTGCTTTGTCAATACCTGAGCGACACATTTTTTCCTGCATGTTTCCTTGGTTCTAAGTAGCTGAGGCAGCTGGATGCCCTCAGATGTTCTTTTTTAGTGTGCTCTCTCTGCATGAGCCAGTACTTTGCAAAAGTCCAGACAACCTGCATTAAGCATGTTTGAAACTGGATAGTGTTTTGCAGTATGGATAACAAAAACGATCCAAAGCTTGCTCAATATGATTAATTTTTCTTCAATCCCTACCTTAACCATGCAGTAGTTTTGGAAAAATTCCATGCCACATATCATCTAAACCCTATTTTGTTTTCCTGCCTTTCACAGCCTTTTCCAATAGCAAAGTACTACAATTATTTGATCCTACAGGCATTACAGACATGCTTAACCCGAATTACAATGACATCCAGCAGGACTGCTTACAGTGCATACCTTTCAAGATGCACATTTTTCTTTAAGGAAAACCCAAAACAGAACAAAGTAAATATTTTTGTCTGGTTGTTTTCCATTTTTATTGGTTTTTTTAGATGTCTTTATTTTTCAGGCTAAAATTCCACATATTGCTGTAATTTTTAGTAAATCTTTGTTTCCAAAGAAAGCTGATAGTTAAATAAAGAAATAATTATGAAGTAAATGAAAGGCATAGTAATAGTTTTGAGTATTTCCATCAAAGCATGATCATTAGCTAAGGAAGAAAAAGAAAAGGTTAAACAAATCCCACTGCAATCTAACTCACTATCAGCCAGCATTTGAAACACCCTAATCTTGCTCAATGCTTTGTGTCATTCACTGGTTTTCAAAACATTATCAAATTTAAATTCCAAGGTGCTTTCAGTATTTTCAGAACTGCTAAACTTCCTATTTAGAAAATCTTTCTAATATCCACTGGCCATCAGTCTTTATTTGACAGGCTTTCATGCAAGTTATTCTGTACATTGGAAAAGGACTCTGAATCAAAGTATAAATTAGCTGATTAATAGTATGTGCTTAGGGTTCGACAAGCTCCTCTTCTTAAAAGAGCCATCACCTACAGCTGCTGATACAGAGTGGAGAGACCGCAAACTTTTATTCCTTCTTTTGCTGAATGATTTTATGTCATGTAAAATGGCATGCAATAATGACCAATTCACCTGTAACTATACATTAGAGGGCTGAACAACTAGATAAACAGAGGAGAGAGACATGTCGCTGAAACACCACTTCCCTTTGCTATGTTCTCCATAAAGAACTAACATCAAATCTTATAAGATAGCCAAAGTCCTTTAGATGTCTATAGTGTCATCCTTTTACAGGTAACAGTTTACCATCTTGCTGGTATGGGAAAAGAAACGTAAACTCACATCTGTCCAAAGGGAGAAGATGCAGAAACTACACTGAATGATGACAATAATAAAACAGCAGCCAGAGATGCTAGGTTTTCATGCAAAAAATAAAAAAGGGAAGCAACATAGTTCAAAGGATATACTTTACTGCTGCTAAGTTACACAGAAGCAGAAGTTGTTATCTTGGCATATGGGTACTGAGAGTCATAAAAAAGAGTTATTCTGTATGAGAAATTCAATGCCATGTATCTCAGACGACCCATATTGCCAACCCTCAACTCCACAGAAGTAATAGCATCAATTCTGCAGTCTAGCTACAAACAAAACAGGAATCTCCTTTTCTAAGTAAGTTTGGGAATGACCTGATTACCCAAACAATTTTAGGGAATCACCTAAAATAATTTTTTATATAAGTTGATAAAAAACTCGCCATCAAATTAGGCTGGTAATACAAAATTAGTCTTTGTAAGTTATACCTCTATGGTTAAAATAGTACAAAGACAGAAAATACAAATGTTTTTTTCCAGTTGCTGAGAGTAAACTACATCCTTTTCACAATGTAGTTCTTAATTGTACTATAGCTGAGCTGGAGAAAGCACACATGACAGCTTGAAAGGTTAGTGATACCATTTCACTGTTTCCACAGCCCAGTGCATTCTTTCTGCTCAAGAGAGTGCTGTTTCATATTGGCGTGCTAATTTGCTTTGCTTTGACTCATGGGGCTACTCACAGCTCTGCAGATATGCTCTGTGTTGCAACTGCTTCCTCAAGTGAGCTGTATATGCCCTCTGGATAAGCCTTTAGGCTTTGTGCCTATTCTAGGATTTTACAGCTGGACCATATAACAAATACTTAGAAGTTGCTCATAGTTAGAATTGGTCACAGCTCAGAATACACATTTTCTGAGAAATCTCAGCACTTTGAAATTTTAATTTATCCCAATAGACCTTCTAGCAACAAAGTCACCTGGGAAACAAAGATACACAGCATTTCCAAAAAGCAACAATTTCATCTAAAGCAGCAGCACCCTGAATCCCAGGAGATCCTTGTATTCCTTTGATCCCTGAGACAAGGAAGAGGTCATCATACAGGAGTAGATCTGACTGAATGAAAAACTGGCAGCTGGCTGCCTAGCAAAGAACTATCAAAAATTATCTGCATTCCATTATAAGTCTTGCTGAGATAAGCTTTAATGAAACGCTTCACTCTCAATGAACCAGCAACTTTTGACAGAAAACATGCCATCAAAATCGTGTTTCCAAAGAGATGCATTCATAGTTGGATGACACAATGATAAAAACATCTCAGTCTTGGCTACGTTCGCTGATCAGCATTAGATTGTACTGCAAGTCTCAGTCTCCTGAAGTAACAACCATTGAGTCGCTTCCCATTCTCCTAATTGCTGACTTCACTCCTTCAGTAATGCCACATGTAAACACTACTAGCACGGCACAGAATCGCTTGGTTGGAGAGAATCTCTTGGGCAGAGATTTTAGCATTCTACCTTGAAGGCTTATAGTTAGATACTGATCACCAGGCTGCCCAGCATTCTCCCTATCAAACCTCCTTAACAAGGAGTCTGTCTTGTTCCACAGGGTCCCTATAACATGGTAGTGGAAACAGCATTCAAGTGATGAGGGAAGATTTCTCATGAGAAGCTCCAGAGTTAAGTGTTGGAAGACACTATTGTTTTCACAAGCCTTCATACAGAATGTTTTCTACTAAGAGAAGAAGGTATGCTTGAGGAACACCATACTGGTGTCCATTTGGGCTACCATGAACTGTGCAGCAGAGTCTCCTGATGGACATAAGTAAATGTCATCTAGTGCAAGAGATACCTAAATATTCCACATTAACTGCTGCATTTCCTTCCGTATACTGTTTCTAATGGCTAGAGGATAACCTCAAATCTAACCTGTGGTCTCTCTTTTTCATTACAGGTGATAGCAGTAACTATCACTTACTAGTAAAACTGTCTCAGATTCTCCCATTATAAGATCTGTTTTGAGTTTTTATGCTTTTATCAGTTTTTAACTGTTTGGGCAAATACATACTCAGGTAGGTTTCTGCCTTTGGCAGTGGTCTGTGGAAAAAAGCATAGAGGTCATATAAAAAGCTATGTACTGCATGCAAAGAATGTGACAGAAATTAATTTACATCAGCAGTCCTAATGCTGGCATTTCCTAAATCATGAAAGTTTTATTTTGCAGCCTTAATAAGAGGTTTGGTTTTTTATATGCTTATGTGTTAAATATGTGGTATAAAATAAACCACTAGCAGGTTACCACCTATCAAAACTCCATGGCCCCTGCAAAAGTAAACATATGTAAGCATGGTAAAGGTTGGACAAAAATGTCCCAACTACTTTTGGAATACCAAAGGGAAAAGAGATGGTGGTTAAAGAAAATATTTTTTAAAGCAAATATGAGTGAAAAATGAGGGAAAGGTCCTGGAGCCACTAAAGTCAATGGCAAAGCACCCAGAGCTATAAATGGTGTCAGGATTCCACACAGAAAACCAAACCAGAAAGAAAAAAAGAAGGCAAACCTAGAAAATCTGGACCTAGCTGGATGCAAGACTGGATTCTTTATCTTTAAAGGCCTTCAAATCACAAAACAATGTTTTTCTAAAACCAAAAATATTTGGCTTAATACATAGTGTGTACATGTAGAGGCTTTTGACTTGTCTCATGAAAAAGAATAGACCAAGAGATCTAACATTCATTTCCAAAACTTCTGAACCAGGACTTGTGAATATGGAAGTAGGACAAGATGCTCCTGTTTATATTTTACTTCAGTTGCTGGATTCTGTTAAGATTAGTCTTCTTAAAACTTAAAAAAGGGGGGGGGAGGGCAGGGGAGCAACTGTGTTCAAAATTATATACTTAGCATTTTGAAAAGCTTTTGGCAATGTTCTTTATCAATTTATGTCTAATAGAAACAATGAGTATGTCAAGCACAGGCCAACAATGAAGAGATGAAATATAACCAAGCAAAGTGTTAGCTGTGAAATCTTTCAGTGAGCACTCCAGATTAGAGAAATACCAGGTATGACTCTGGTCATGTTTCTACTTTGTTTCAGACAGTTGTCCAATGACTGTTAAAAATGGGGGCTTGAGCCTGAAACTCAAAATGACAAAATCTTGAGTGTTGTCTATATTTCACTAATGCTGAAAAATATCAACATTCAGTCTGCCAAAGAGAATAAAAAGAAGACAGACAGGTCCCAGAGAATTTTTATGTACACAGCTTATAGCAGTGTAATTTCAAAAAAGACAGGTTGCAAAGTTACAAGAAAGATAGGAATCCATCTTGGTGCCTTTTGCCTTCTTTCTTTTAATTTATGAGAATTTCTACTTTCCAGAATAACAGGGGAAGAAACAGCACAAGAGTGATACCACGGAGCACAGGGGCTTTTCATACCCAGGAAATTGGTTTTCAGACATACCCAAGGAAAGAGCATCTCCATGAAAGGCTTCTGCAAAGATAGGCAGCATTGTAGCAGCTGACAATTTAGACATTTAGCTGACAATTTGTGCATTTTCATATGCATGCTTGGAATTTTAAGAAAAGGGGGTTATTCTTGGAAAGACAACAAATTAAGACTGTTTAAGCTGCTAAATACTGTAGACTTGATCCTCATTTATCCCATGTGAAGGAGCTTTACTACTGATGTAAATCAGGTGCTCTGTGTGTTTTCTAACCTATTATAAAACCTCTTACAACAAACATCCCATATTAACTTATTTTAGTGCTTTTCTATCAATAAGAAGAATTCAGTTTTCTCCTTAAGAGAGGAACTACACTCCTCCTGTATAAGTGAATAACATATTAGCTTCCTTGGTTCCTAGTGCAGAATTAGGCACAGTTACTCACAAGGTTCTTCTTAATAATGCTCCAGTGTCTGGTGGTCTCTCAAATACCCTTTGTAAACAGTTTACATTGATCTTTGCTCCAAGCTGTGAGATATTTATGGATCTTTTTTCAGTATGGCTACTTGCCCATCATCAAGACCTTATTTTGGTAATCCTAAAAATAGGCTAGGATCAATTACAAAGGCTTCTCCTCAACAATGTAGTTCTAAAAGAAATTTAAAGCCTAAGGTTTTGGCAAAAAACCACATTAACAGTCAAACTGGAAATGTTTCAAACACTGATTGATCTAGACCCAGCTGAGTTTATTCTACTCAAGATAGATTTTCATCAGTTAATCCAAGAAGAGTGTTTGTTTTGGCCTATGATTCTAGAAATAATATTAACCTGGCAAAAATGTTGTTTCTATAAAGAAAAAGGCCACTGAGAAGGCTAAATATCTGTGTCTTTCTTCTCATGTACTACACTAGTTTCTCTTACATCCTGTGTTTGCTCAGTATTTTCAGGAGCTGTGTTAGAGTTTCTGTGCTGTGGTTAAATCACCTGTCTAGGTCTCTGAGGTACTTACTTGGCCAGCGTTTGCGAAAAGATTATGATCCAATGCAGGTATGTTTAGATCACATCTGAAACCTAAAGAAGTGTTCCCTCCCCCATTCTTCACCCATAAGGATCTGATTCATAGACAGTTAAGGTGCAGATTTCCAGGCATTTAGGCACTAATGGGACTTAAATATTTTTTTTTACAATTAGAAGTGACATTTATCTCTTTTGACGTTTTCAGGTGGCTTTAAATGCCATTAGCAAGCTGGCTACAAATGTCCAGTGTCAGACTTGGAAAACCAGCTCAGGTCTTCCAAACCCTCATTTAGCTCCTTCATATCACTCTCCATTGCTTAATTACCAGTCTTTTGTGATTTGAGAGAAAGAGAAGGCTTCCTTCAAATCTAGAAATGTTTGAAGCATTTCTCACATTGGGGAATGTGAGAGCTGGAGTTACTAGAGGAAAAGAAGCCCTTAGGAGAGATTAAACCTATGGAAATTCTAATTTTTAGTTGAAAAGGACTATACTTTTCATTTCATATGACCCTTACAGAGGAGAAGTGGTATAGAGGGGTCATGCAAGACCATCTTCACTTTATGAGACAAGAACACATTTGCAAAGTTGTAATGTTTCAGACTTTTTTCTGGAGTATGTTCACATAAATGAGATGTTCCTTTTGTATGTCTGTATCATAAAGCAATGAATTCTTTCTCTATAGAAAAGGAACAGAAAACTAAATACAGAAAAAAAAATTATTAAAGATGCTACGTTGGCCTAAGAAAGTTCGGTTACCTTTACAACACTCTACCACCAGAATAAAATGTAGAGTTTTCTTTTCACAGTCTTCAATAGTAACAAATTAAGGGCATATCACATACATGACAATACCAACTGCTTAAAAAATCAGTGCATGCCAGTTGATGAATTTACTTGGAATGCACACCTATATGTTCCAAGTTCACTTGCAATGTATGCTTTTCAACTTCCCTCTTTATCCAGCTGTCAACTCAAGCTCAAGTTGACCTAATGAAGATTTAAGAAAATACTTGCTTCCACATGCTGTCCTTCCATGCTGTGAACCAGGCACATCTTTGATTCAGATATATATCCAGATCCTGCCAGATCAGTTGTGTCTAGAGACTGCCCATTATTTTTTTGCAGCACCTCTAAAAGAGTTGTCCTCTTTCCATATGCTTGAAGCAAGGCATTTCATATCCTTATCCTTGGTTTCCAGATGTGGTCTTTCCCTTCTCATTTATTCTCTCTTGCTCTGAAGATCATTTTCTAGGCTCAGTGTTTCATAGTATCACTTAGTCTCTGCATTCCTTGGCTGGCACTGGCTTCTCACATCAAACACAAACTGCTATCTTCACTTACAAGTCCCACTATGGACTCCACACTGTACACCACCACTCTTACAGTATACACTCATTAGCTCTCATCTCTCCTTGGTGCATTTATTAAAATTCACAAGAGCCTTCATGTAGTTTTATTTTTCACATCTGAAACTTCTGAAAAGCCTCTTCAAAAAGTTTTTTTGAGATCCAGGGAGAATGCAGTACAGATACTTGCTACTCCACTACCGCTACCAGTATTTAGAAAGGTCTCTGTCAGCTGGGGATAATCTAAATGCTGCTGTAAAGGATTTTCATTTGAAAATGAGCAAAAATAATATGGAAGAGTGAAATGTGAAGAGCACACAAATAGTCTGAATTATGTTCAGAGACAATCCAAGAGATGAGAAGAGTCTTGCTGAGGCAAAAAGGGAGCAGAAACAGAAACAAAACCTCAACATGAATAAGAAAGCACAGAGTATAAACACCAAACATGGTGGACTGAACATGGACAAGCACTTCCTTAATTGCTTTGCTGAAGTACAGCCATAAACTGGAACACACCCCTTTTCCAGAAAATCCTGGACAAAATTGGTTAAGAGCCTGAAATTATTTGTTAAGTCTATTTGAGAAAATAATCTGCTTACTTTCAGAGAAACATTATCAGCCAAAAGATCTTTCATGCTGGTCATATTTTTAGAGCAGAAGGAACAGTGTTCCCAAAGGCAATCTACATTATTTGAGATGTTTTCTTTGAAAATTTTACCCAAAACCACAACCTGTTTTAATGTGTCCTGTGAGAAACTCCTACAATTCCTACTGATAGCTAGCACAGAGGAACCCCTACCCCCAGGAACATGAAAAACTAGTAAAGCACACGATCCTCACTGGAATACTCAAGCTGTTGAATGACTTTAACTGCTGTTGCTGGGTCAAAGTTTGCTTTTCCTTACTCTCATAAAAGCTCGGTTGTGGTCAGCAGATGATTGTGTCAGTATGCAAGAGTGCAAGTGTTTCTTGACAACTGGACACTCAAGCTACTATAAGAGGAAAATATGACAGTATTTAATATATGAGCTATAACCATATTCTAAAAATAATACAAACCGTACACTGCAACTGTGCAGTGTAGAAACTTGAATTATTCAATGGAAGGGGAAGTGAGAATTCACTTCCTCCTACTAAAATTTTTAAAAATGCTACCAAAGGAAGCACAATACTATTGCTAAATTCCTCTTTTACATATTATTGATTCTATTACATTCAAGTACAGCTAATTTTCCACTTTTATGGAAAAGTATATTGTCAACACCATCTGAAAAACGCTGTTAGATTACTACATCTGTATCAGTACATCATTCATTGCTTTATGCTCTTATGAATCATGTGAGATGTTAGTCCTGTGTAAAAGTGATGCAGCTGGACACAGGTGGGGTGATGTAATTTCTTTACCCAGTGGGACAAGAGTCTTACCTTGAGTCTTACTTGGCTCACAGACATTTGATTGCAGTCCACTGCCAACTATAGGCCATGGACCACTGTAGAAGAAGAGAAGATAGAAAGTCAAGGATTCCAAATGTTAATAGCAATATTCAGAGCTCAGCTGTACATTACCTGAGCAATAATTTACAGATAACCTACAATTCATGGAGGCAATTTTTTATGGATAATATGGAAATTAAAAAGCTCCCTGGTAATCTTATTTAGCAGCAGCAGTGGCAATCATCAAGCATCAGCTGATACCACTGCTGCTATGTATTAAGTTCCAGCAAGTAGCTATTTTTTTAGCATTCATCAGACAAGATTGTGGTAGGATGGAAAGAGATGAATATTTGTTTAACTATTGTCCCTTATCTTATACAAACATAACATAATGTTCTCACGTGGCCAAGATAGGACAAAGCTGTCATGGTATGACAATGCTCTTACCCTCAAGTTTTTGTATTATGGGTACCTTTTGTGTAGACTTAACTTGCGGTGCTGTGACATGACTTGGTCTGGCTAGCTGAGACCTACCAGAAAGGATTGCCTGATTGTCTGTGTACCCAAATACCATCTGTTAATTTCATATGCATGATCTATTACATAGGCACTTCCCTTTGAGATGGGGCAAGAAGATGAAACTCTTACCAGTTTTCCACAGCTGCTTCCATATTTAGTTCAAGGACTTGAAGCAAGTTCTGCTTTCTACTTTGGCCCTATATGAGCAGTAAGAGACACACACCTAAAACATCTTTTCCAGGAACTATGAGGATCCTCTGCTGCAGAAAAAACACAGGTCTGACAACTATTCCGAAGGTTTACATCAATTCCTTGCAGACATTGCTTACACTGATGGGAAATAAGTGATTGTGCAAAACCTCCACTTCTTGCTTCTTCACATTTGAAAATACAGGTAGTTTATAGTGCTACTTCTCCCATACTATCCCTCACCCTATATGCACATTACACTCACTATACATATATTCTAAATGCTGACATAATAATAAATAGCAGAGAACTTTACATCCTAATATTGACTTGCAGGTACAGAAAATCAAACGCATGTGCCAAAAGATGTACTCTAGCATTTGGACTTGAAAATTACCCACTGAGATGGAAAGAATAGTAAATACATACTCAGATTCTCTGACAAGAGAAAAATACTGACAATTATTTCCATAAAGCTTTCTGTAAAACTCTGTGAAAACTGGGGGGAAGAGAAAGGGAGGTGAGGAATGTGGGTTTATTTTGAACCCTGAATAACAGAAAACAATCTCAAAATAAAATTATGAAGTTGTTTTAAGCTGCTATTGTGTAGTCAGAATAAGACTGTTAAATCTTTCAAAGGCTTCCTGTAGACCTCCAGGCAATGGGATACATTTTAATATTCATGTGAATGTAATTAAAAGGTCAATATGTAGCAAATAAAGGAGAAAATTTAACCCTGGTATGATCAGTGGAACAACTTCAGAGCTAGCTCTCACATGAGTTAACACAGATTGACTTTTAGATGGAAGAAACTTCAAATGAACATTCTACCTGTATAAATCATGCTTACAGCATTTTAACAACCAGGAGTAAAAAGTGCGTAGGGAAATAAATCACAGATGAAAGAAATGAGTAAGGAAAGGGTTGAACAGCTTGAAATGAGTAAAATACATCATTAATTTATTTCCTTTCATGAAGCCAGCTAATTCCATCTTTTGTTTTCAAATGCCTTTTATATTCACTTTAGTAAGAAGCTTCAGAACCTTGCTCATATCATGCTTAGTTTGTCATATATGTGAAATCTGATACAGAGCATTAATAAAATCAAATGTCCAGTTTAAAATTATGCTTCTCATTAAGCAAATTATTGTACACATTGCTCTGAGCAATAACTAAAAGCCTATATTGTAAAGCTAAAGAAGTAATGTTAATAATAAATGCTGACATTTTCAAATTAATACCCTCAGGTTACAATTTTCTAGTTAATAATATGCAGCATTCCAAATAAGTTACATGAGATTTCAATATTCCATTTCATAATACTTACAGGTTGCCTTTAAAGGGTGCAGGCAATTTCATTTTATCATAAGATTAAAAAAGCTAATAAACAAGACATGTTAGTGAGGCTTTTCCTACCTCAGCTGCAATTGTGTTAGATGCTCAGCTCTCACAGTGAAAAGTGGTCTGGCTTGAACAGATGTGTTTGAAGAACAGAAAGGGATATGTATCTACTACGTATAAACAGTTAAAAGAAATATGGATGTACACACAGTGATACTTACATGCGAGAGCCGGAAAATTCAGGTTCTGATCTAAAACTCACTGAACCCATGGAAAAAGGCTCCTTCAGGCATCTCCAGCATTTGAACCAAGGCCTTTGAAATTAAAACACTGTAAAGCCTGGACATGTGAATTGTTGCTTGAACATATTCTACGTGTAGAAACAGACGCCACTGACTAACCTGAGGCCCCATCATACACAGAGAAAAAAAAAAGGTGGAAATCAATTTTAAGATCAACTGGTGGAAAGAACTCCAGTAACTAAGCTTCTATCATAAACTTTCCACAAGTACTTCTGACCTAAATTCCTGCAGTTAAAAGTGTGAATTTGCTAGCCTCACTGCTGACATTTTCAGATGGACTTAGAACCTCTTCTTCAGCTTTTTATCCAGGTTAAGGTTTTGCTTTCCTTTTGCTTTTCCACTCTAAGAACCAATGCATATAAGCTTTCCTATCAATAATTATGGAGAAAGGATTCTATTCTCGGTTCTGAGCTGCAGACAGATGCCGTCAAAAGGACAGAAGGATAGATGGACAGAAGGAAATTGATCTGGCCATACACCTGCTCTTCAGGACACTGAGTTTTAGCTTTTTCATTTGTTTTTAAAGAATTATATGTGATGTGCTTATTAACTAGCTTCTGTATTCAATGCAGTTGAACTTAAAATCAGTTAACTGTGATTTTCCAAAAGTTGGGTTTGGTAGTTTCTTCCACATAAACTCCCAAAAGAGAACTTTCCATCTTTCTCACAAGAAGCTTTATAGTTTACAAGTCTTCCACAGTATTGCACAATCACAAAGGAATATAAAAAAAAACCCTAAGCTTAAATAGAATTAGTTCTTATTGGAAGAACATAAAACCTATAGTTGCTACTTGCTTATTCCTACACTTTCTGGTTTTGGCCTTATCATCTAGGAAGATGCCAAACAGATACAAATTTTTCCAGAATGCCCTGACATCATAGTCTGATGTGGTGCTGTGATTCACTTCACACTAATGGCAACCTCGTTAAAGTTTCTTGAAAAAACAGTCTCTTGGTGAAAGAAATTACCTGGTGTACTCCAGAGGATCATGCAGTCGTTATACCAAAGATCTTCAGTGACTGCAGAGTACTACTTGAAACAGGGTACTCTGTCTTTTAGATATCACTTGCCTTAAACTGATGCATTTTTATCTTATTTTATATCTTGTATCTACGCCTTTGTCCTCTATGATCAAAACCTTCACTCTGCCATCATTCTGAGAGTTGTTCTGTTTAAACAACAACAAAATAAACCTTTCAATTATATTTTATGTGTTTTGCCATGACAAAATATCTCAAAATATCTAATTAAGACACTGATTGATAGGTTTGTGGTTTTTTGTTTGGTTTTTTTTTACTGTTGGCCAGTGGCACAATGGCTTGCCAATATTTTACATACCTGCAACCTTTTCATCTGTAATGCTGAGGGCTATGGGCTGATACTGCATTACTATGGGCAGGTAAGATCTTAGTGTAGTGTCACGCTTACCCTGTAGCAAAAATGAAGGTCAGTCTCTAAAATCATGACATTATCAGTGTATAAAGTGATGTCAAAGAAACTTAAGAGAGTGCATTTATGGTAAAACATTACTTTTTTTTTTTAATGAAGTGCTAGTTTACTGACACTAGAAATGCATCGATTTGTTCCCTTTCAAAAACTGATGTTCTGCTTTAAATTATCTGCTGCTTTAGAGAAACTAACATGACAATGAGATGCAACCCACAAGGACTGTGAAGGTTAATAAAGCTTCCCCACCCCACCCCACCCCCCTGTCCCCGTCCCCAGCTGAGGGTGTATAATGACAACATATCTA
>JANHGB010009451.1:0-16672 GCA_026283785.1 Coracopsis vasa
CCTGGCAGTGTTCAAGGCCAGGTTGGACAGGGCTTGGAGCAACCTGCTCTAGTGGAAGGTGTCCCTGCCTGTGGCAGAGGGTTGGAACTGGGTGAGCTTTAAAGTCCCTTCCAACCCAAGCCATCCTATGGTTCTACGGTGATTCCATGCTATTCCAAAACTGCAGATCCTGGCAGCACACTGTGATGACAAGGAGAAAGACAAGAGCACCAAGCGCTCAGTAATTTCTCTTACACAGTCTCTCCCATCCCATTTGGCAGCTGGGTCATACTGACACAGTGGACACATGAGTGAAGACCCTGCTTGCCAAGAGACCTTGAGGTGCCCCTGCACCCACAGCCACAGCCGCTGCTGTGCGTGCTGAGCTCTCGCACCCATTGTTATCAGCACACGGCATCACTAATCCAGCTCAGTGCCGGATTAACGCTGAAAGGCAGAAAATAGATTTTTAAGCCATCCAAGGTGTGCGTTTGTCCAGTGAGCAAGGATTAACGTTTCATACTGGGAAGAGACCCACTGCTATAAGCTCTTCCTGTTCTCCTGACCTGTGCAAATGACCAAGTACCAACAAGTAAGGCAGGAGCAAAGAGTTTACATGAGACAAAAGGGTTTGCATAGAGGAAAAGCTCCAAAATCAACAGAAATTCAACTTCACAGTCAGTGCTCTGCTACTTTTCCTAAAGGTGATCTCCTGATGACGGCCACCTGAGTATGCAGCAAAAAGCAATCACATTGCTCCCGCTCTCCAGAAAAACTGCAGCTTTTCAGAAACTTATGAAAAGGAAAAAGATTCCTGAAATCCAAGACGCCAACATAAATTCTGGAACAGCAGCAGTGACCTATATAAACAAACAGAAAAAGTAAATCTAGAGCACAAATTAAACAACTCAGTCACCCAGTTGTTCACACTGAACTTGTAATTCAGCAACACTGAAGCACAGCCCGTAGATTACTTTCTCCCTCCATGTAAGGTTTCAAACTAGAATTGAAAAAAACAAAACCCAAACCTGCCCAAAATGAATTTTGAAACTTCCACTTTGAAATTACACCTAGAATGCAAATAATCCCTGAAAGGACAAAAATAAACCAGGGATGAATCTCAGAGTGTCTGCACATTCAGACACTAGATAGGACCACTTACTTTAAAGCAATAGACTGCTTTTGTATTTACAATTCATGTGCAGTGAGCTGGCATCTGCTCTCCAGGATCTGCTAACAAGGCAGATCCATTTCTTCTTCAGGACTTTCTCCCCCCACCTCTTTAGCCTATTTTCCGCACTACTGATCCTTGTTTCTTCATGCAATTTGAGGAAAGTGCAAAAATAACTCTAGAATCTGCAAATATTTACCCTTGTGTGTTGGGGAAAAAATAAATCACCATTCAAGTCCAGAGGAGACAGCCACAGTTTTCCTTTAAAACACTATTGCTCAACATGAAGGG
The DNA here is from genome assembly GCA_026283785.1 of Coracopsis vasa. NCBI lineage: Eukaryota > Metazoa > Chordata > Aves > Psittaciformes > Psittacidae > Coracopsis > Coracopsis vasa. The sequence continues at coordinate 1,442 of JANHGB010009451.1, forward strand.
AAGCTGTATTTTGTAGGGAAAGAAAACTCAACTGTAAGTCAGTATCTCGGCAACTGAGCTTCTGCTTTGCTGCCCATGAAATAAAGTGAAGGTTGCTACTTAAGGGCAAAACATTTACTTTTAAAAGTAAAAACTATGGATGAACTGTAAAGAAGTATCTAAGCAAAACAGCATAGGTTTGTCAAAACCACTTAAGTATTACTCCACTCTCCCACTGAAGTCTCTTAGAGCTTTTAAAACAGCTAGTTTTCAGTCTGGCACAAACAGATCTCTAACATCCAGTGTATTTGAAGAACTGATACTGGTATTTAGATGTCCATGGTGCACTGGAGGAGTGCAGGCGTAACACCTCTCAGCAGAGAGCACAGCTAAGCATCACCTCCACTTCACAGCTGAGATGCAAACACCATACTTACTGCATGCCGCACTCCAGTGCCAGCATCCTGCCAGGATACAACATCCAAACCTACATGCTGTGCTTTATTCACCCAATTCCAGACTAGTTTAGGTGCCACCCAGGCATCCTTGAGAGGGTGCCTGGGGAGGTTCTGCCCCCGAGTATTTCTAAGGATGCGCAGTCGATGAAGGCACTCTCAGCAGCCTCTGCATTAAGTCACAACACTGCCTGAATCTAAGTTAGGTAAGGTAATTTCTCTGACTTTCTGAAGCATGCAAAAATAAGTCTTTCAACTTGAGTAAAAGTGATCAACAGATCCAACCTGGCTCTACAGCAACCTAACGCCAACTACCTCTAACACAGCCTCTTGCTCCAACTTTAAACCAACATGAGCATTGTAACAAGTTTATAAAGCCAGAATTCCTTGGGAAAATCTCTGTTCCCATTATAGTAGAAGTAATTATAGGATATGTGAATAAATTAATGCATAAACACACATTAATGACATACAGAAATACCTGAAAATACAAACAAGGCTAGCTGTTCAATTAAAACTTTCATTTTGTATTCAGGACTTTCTCCCCCCACCTCTTTAGCCTATTTTCCGCACTCCTGATCCTTGCTTCCTCATGCAATTTGAGGAATCTGCAAAGCACAGAAGAGTAAATATTTGCAACTAACTCAGAAACAGGATTCTGTCATTTTTTTATTCCAGTCCATTCTGTAACACCTCAACTATCATCTCTTTTCCTCTAGGTGGCGCAAGCTCCTCCTCACAACCCAGGACAGAGGATGCTGGTGACACCCAGCTCCTTTAGTTTTACGAGCTGCGGGTGCTGCACTTATTTTTGGAGCCAAAGCTGCAACACTGACTTTCAAAGTTGCTACCACGGTTTATTTTTGGAGTCTCTCTGGTGGAATTAACTTGAAATGCCACTTGCACAGCAATTACCCACATAGCTTGTGCTGCTTGTAGAAAACTAAGACTCATAAAACATTTATTCCTCGGTAGCTGCCTTAGCTCTCAGCAGCCATGTTCAAACACCATCTGTGCATACACTGAAAGCTGCATGTCCCGTGGGTTACATCTAAACTGCAGCCACACAAGAGGCTGTGTTTTCACATGAGTGTACCCAAAGCAGCTTTAAGCCAAGTCCACTGCAACAGCTGCAAAAACCTCAGGCCCTCAGGCAAGCCAGCGAACCACGTATTTATTCCCCTGGGTTCATAGAAGAGCCTCCCTGTTTCCCCGTGGCCATATCAGATGGCAGTACAGCACTAACAGCTTCCAGTGTGGCATCACTTAGATGCATTAATTGCATTTATGACTGCAAGACCTGTTACAGTGCCCTGTAACCTACACACAGACCCTTACTGCGTCTGGATAGTTGAGCTAATCAAACAGAAACACAAGGAACACATTGTTTTAGGTAATATTCCTGCTTTTTTGTGAATTTATACTTTATTAAAAATGATACAATGTGCTGGATCATTTTCTAAGTTGAAAGGGTTTTTTGACCTTTAAAGCACTGATCAATGACAGATCAGGACAGCAGCAGCTGCTAAAAGCAGCTAAGCAGGTTATGGGAAATGAACTGATGCCCAATTAGCAGGCAGCAAGTAAGGGCATGAGAGAGAAAGGCATGAGAGAACTTCCAGAGAATTTCCAGAAGAGAATTCAAAAGGCTAGCACTGCAGCCACCACCTCTGCCCTCAGCATCAGAGCGCACTTTGGATAGAGCGAGAAGAAGGTAGGGAAAGTTACAAGACAGGTACTTTTGCTAACAGATCAATTCAGCAGGAAAACTATGTGATCCTGAGATTTATCTTTTTTCAATCAAGCACCAAGCTGGGAAAAATCCCAGTAGGATTTTAAATGTCTTGCTGCAATTCAGCTTTAAAAACTGTTTCAAATCCAAATTCAATCTTTCAGAATGAAGTTGGTCATTTTCTACTTCTGACTTTGTACATTACTGAATTGGCTGGTACACACTGACAAAAAAGACTTCTATGATCCTAAAAGTGCCTGTTTAAATCTGAGAACAGAGCAAGGAATACTGACTAAGTCCATTTCAGACACAAGCAGCACCAACGTACAAACAAGCTTGCACTGATAGCTCAATCTTAGTACTTGTCGCAGAAGCTGTGTATGTAGCTGAATGTAAGGAACATTTAATTAAATCAAATATATACATTGAAGATTTCTCTCAACACCAGAAAAAAAGCAAAAAAACTAAAAAAAATTTAAAAAAATCATAAATTCCTTCCTTCAACCTAAGAACAACTGTTAATCTCCTTTACTGGAAAATGTATAGGCTGAAGTCACAAAAAGAAAAGGGCAGCCTTCCTGCCGTTGAAGGCTGAGCAGAGATGGTTTCCCTCTCACTCCCTACTCACCTACTGGTTTCAAATGGATTTCTACTATTCGTACTTCCTTCAGAACTAAACCTTTTAGAGATGGGTCAGAAAGTTTAGAGTGCTAGATTATGCCACCCAAAATTGCAAAACGATGCCTCATTTTGGTCTTTTAGGTGCCTTCCTCCCTTCCGACCCTAACCATCCTATGATTTTACAGTAAACAGCGTTTCTTCTCTGCCTGAAATCCTTTTTGTAAGAATACTTTAAATTACTCTAGGTATTTGAAAGCATCTAAACATGATACTTCCTACAAACTAGCCCAGTACCCTGTTTGTGCATCTTTTCTGGTCTGTTACTGTGCTATTTTGCATAAAATATTAAAAGCCTAACAAGTTCAGAGGAAGCAGTAATTGCGAGCAAAAGGTGCTTTTTCTTCCAATCACATCTGGAGCCATGAAAGACAGACTAAACCAGAATTCACCTCTTCCAATACAAACCTCTTGCTCATAAGCGGCCATCAAGCAGACACCTATTTCTGGAAAGAGTCTCTCTCACTTGTATTCCTCAAAACAACATCTCTATCTGTGAAAAGGCTAATTAATCTTAAATACTAACAGGCAGGAGATGCAAGCTCTTCAAAGGGTCAAAAAAATATTCTTTAACTCAGACAGGAAAAAAGCAAGAATCATAGACAGGACTGAGCTCAGTTCTACAACTGATTGCATACTCAGATCACTACACTTAATTCTCATAATTTTAAGTGATAAAGGAGATTCAGTATCTTGTAAATGAAGTTTAAAATACTATACATTTCCAATATAGTTTTTGAAACCATAAGTAATAGCCTGCTTTATCACATGTTTGGTTTAGCTCAAGTGCCTGAAAGACAGTAACAACAGCACTGATTGAACTGTCCTTGAAGATGTCAAGCTACAGAAGTAGAGACCTAATTTTAATCACAACAAACACTGTGAATTTGCAATGACTTATTATTTATAGTTATGGCTATCGATTAATTCTAAAGTACTAGCAAGCTGATTGTTAAAATTACAGATAAGACTATTTAATTAAAACAAATTGAGTTACATGATTTAACAAAATGCTTACTAGATTAAGTGAAACATCTACTTACCTTCAGGAACTGAGATTCCTTCAAAAAGACCATGCCCATCTAATTCCATTCCTGAGATGTGTAAACCCCATGGGGTGAGCCAAGGCTGTTTTGGCCAGCCATGTTTCTCAGCTCATGTACTCCCACCACTGCCTCCCCCAGTGGAGGCAGAAGAATTGATCCTTCACCAATACTGACTCCAGAGGTGGACAGTGGGTCACACGAACCAAAGTTTAGTTGAACCCCTGCATACAAGCTTTTCCCACAAGAATCGGGGCATTCAAACTAATACTAAGCTAGAGAATCTCTACATAATATTGTGAGAACATTCAAGGTGCATGGATGAGGCAGCTTCTCCTGTCCTGTACCGAGGCAGGGGGAACTCAGCATGACAGCAGGAAATGTTGTGGTAAGAACAGCGCATGACTGGTTTGTATTTCCCCCTCCTAGCAGATAGAACCATCATTAAAGATAAACTGCTTCAGGGGGTACACAGAAAACCCACACAAGTCAGAGTTTAAGATTAAGAGCCATTGACTCCACTAGTATTAGATTGCAAGATCCCAGGAACAGAAACCTTTGTTGCTGGAAGACAATTCCTGCAAAAAAGCCTCAAGATTCCCTTATACACAACAATGATACACAGTATTAAGAACAGGTACTAGGATGGACACAGCCAATATCGCTCTGTCACAGACAGCCCTGAAAACCTGATAGATGGTCCTAAATTCTTCAACACTGAAGGTCTTCAGTAACTAACAAAGCCTCATCAGGGATTAGATGATGATGTACTGACTAGAGAGCTTCCTTCCTCATGCACATGCATGCTCAGACAAATAGACACGTCTGGCAGATGAGCAGCTAACCTAAAGTGCTACTCACTGACAATTACTTTCAGATGTGTTATCCTTTGTTTTATACCCATGAACTTTGCTTTGGGGATGCCATGTCTAAAGCATCAAACTTACGTGGAAGAAAAATGAATGATCCTCTCAAAGGCTTTAACTTACTCTGCTGTCAAACTTTTTAAGCACTTCTTATCACAATGAAACAATGTTTTGTCAGTAAATTACGATGACTGGTAGTTCCAAAATGGTAGAATAGTAATTCTTGCAGTAAACTATTACAGGAATCTTAGGGTCATCATCATCTCCTGATATAGACTTTGGTAGTTCCTGTTCAGTCCTTTTTCATGGGCTAACCCCTGCAAATAATTCTGCAACAAAAAGCATGCAGAATACATACAAAAACCTGAGCAGTGGGAATGAGGACTGACTAGTTAACTCTGGATGCAGGAAAACAAAACCCAAGAGCCTTTGAAGTAGTGGATACAGACATTACTTACACTGCAAGATTTGGAAGATTTGGAACCAAAGGACTGGATCAACGATAATCACACAAATAAAGCAGAACAGTGATGGGTGCTTTAGTGACACTAGCTGTATTAAGCTGATAGGACAAAAGAATGTCTGCCTTTCCAAGGCCCTATTGACTACAACTGATATACACACAACCCAGTAGAGCAGTGCTCCCGCTTCCCAGGCTATAGGTATTTTGCAACTTATGGACAACAGTTTACTGCTAACTGTGGGACCTGAAGCTGGAATTCTTCCCCAAATAAGGAGGATGTTCTCAAAAGATACTTACTGGAACTTTACTAGTAAGAGACTGACTACATCCTACAGGCTGACAGCAGAACAGGGGAAATCCTACCAGAAATTCATACTCTATTCTTGTTGGAGAGGGCTGTTTCTAACCCATTAGGAACAAGTTTCTAGAATTCTTAGACTATTTATTCAGTATCTACTTTTGTTGCATCAGATATATTCATTAGCTTAAACAGATGTTCTGCCTCCATGGTTTTATCTCCAGATAGTACTATTCCTCATCAGCCTTTTGTATATGGGGCAAAATATACTCAGCTGATTTAGCTGCTTCTCCATGTCCTCAATCGTAACGCTTAATTCTTTTTTGCAACGGCATAGGTGGGGTTATTTTGAACATGCTTGATCTGAACAGTTTAGTCTCAGACAGAGAAGTCAGTTTAATTAGTTGCCTTGCAATAATTGGATGTTGGAGAAATTTAATAATCCTTTAAAAGTGTGAAATGCACCTCCCATACAGAACGCCTAAGCTGAGCATAAAAGCAAAACCACGTCTACCAGGCCAAAAGACAGATATTGAATGAATTCCTGAACAAACAATAAAGTTGCCTGCCTCAAGGAAAAAGCTGGACTAGTGAATGACATCAACAGGAAGCAAGCAACATTATCTCTTCCTATCACTCGTGTTCTCAGTTCATTGTTTTGATAAGCGCTCTGATCACAAGGGGTCCTAATAGTAACATGCTGTCCCTCAGCAAATAACATACTTCCATGTTTGCACTTAGCCTGTTACGCTTTAGTAGAAAAATAAAAAGGGAAGCTGACCTTTTCATATCCTTAAATCACTCTATTTTCAGTAATATAAAGAGCATGAAAAAAATCAGGATCCAGTAGAATAATACAGCAGGAGGTGAAAATGTTAGTTATTACTGACCAAAAGCCATTTTCAGCTACACCACTTCTAGGACTCCCTAAAGGCCATCAGATTTCCACATTACGGTAAGCTCATTATGCACAGTGGGAGTCATCATCATAAGCTGCAGAAAGGGAAAATTTCAACTGGAGGTTAGGGAAAAAAATTCTTTGATGGAAGTGGTAAAGCACTGGGAACATTACCCAGTGAGATTACAGAAACCCCATGCTTGGAGGCATTCAATACTTGACCGGCAAAGTCCCTGAGCAACATGATCTAACCAACTAGATCCTGCTGTAAGCATGAGGTTGGAGTAGATGATTTCCAGAGTTCTCTTCCAAGCTCTACGACCTTATGGTTTCATTCTTAGGCTGATGATAGTCAGTAGAATCTCCTGCACTAGGTCATGATGACTACACCAGGTGAAGTACAACTGACCTGATTTAAGATGGAGTATGAAGATAAAACCCCAATTTACAGTGTGCACAAGAATCTTGTAATAACACCTGAATACTTCAAATTCTGCATACCAGCTCTTTGGCAACCAAAATAAAAAGCCTAATTAACAATAGCAATTTGCTATTGAAGAACATTCCAAAGAAAACAACAGGTATTTGTTGACGGTATCAGCAAAACAATTACTTCAAATTCCCAGAATATTCAACAATGTAAAAATAAGAATCAAGTTCAAGCAACTTCACTGAAAAATCATGCCAGATTAACAGAAGTGCAAATATGGGGCAGGGTGAAAGGGCACTTCAGACTTTATTCCAAGTCTGACCATATAACAACAAAATGAATGCATACTGACCTTTAAGAGAAAAAGCACTACCTGCTGCCCAAAATTTACAAAATAATAGTGCTGCTTAACTGATGAACATCCGCTGTAACTGATCAGATAAAGGGGTCAAAGGAAATCTGCAAGGAAGATACGCAGAAGATAGCTTTTGCCTTCTGTAAGCATAACTGGTATCAGGAAAGCATGAGGATGACAGCACGGAAAGCACCAGCTATGTGCCAGCTGGGTCAAAACCAGAGTGGAGCAGCAGCTAACACAGGAAGTGTTACTTTACAAGAGATCTGCTCCCTCACATGCCCGCTGCATAAATGAAATACATGAAAGCATGGCTGGGGCTGGAACATTTTTGAGTGTAGAAAAGCATTCAGAATTATTCCCTTTTCCACTTGTCCTTCCTCCAATCTTGTTTTCCTCATCAGCTTTAGTGCAGAAGTGTCAAAATGCCTGTTATTCCTCCAACACGTAAACATGCCTGTCTCTTCCTTTCGGAAAATCTGCATGGTCCAGCTAACTAACAGCCTTGCTCTAGCTCTAGATCCTGCATTCATGTCAGCTTCATTACCCAAATAAGCTCTGTTTAAACTAGTTCAACCGGTGGGAGAAAACAAGCAAGCAAACAAAACCATCACACAAAAAAAACCCTCCCCAAACCCCACAGAAACACAACAATAAACTTGCCACCACCACACTTCTGCCATCCTAAATTCTATTGTAGGCCTTTATCTAGTTAAACTGCAGCTTCAGATGTAACCATTAGGCTTCTGCTATGTGCAGAAGAAATACATGTGAATTCTCAGAATTAACTGAACCGTAGGTCTTGAAAGAAAAACCACAACCAACTTCCAAACTGTAAGTGTTCAAGTGATAACATCTGCATAAAGCAATATTAAATACTAGTAATAAAGTAAATTCTACTTGCATGAAAAACAGAGAGAAACAGGGCATTTCTGTTTTGCATGCAATAGTCTCTAGAATGAAGAAATGGCAATTCGAAAAGCACACTTGATTCAAGGTAGGTAATTTAGATTGCAACCAACTATTCAACACACCAGGACAAATAACAGAAAGAAAATTGGGTTGTCCATGACCCACCCTCTAAAAGCACGTCATTATACATACTACTTAGTCATGCATTTTCTAGATTGGATAAGAGATGCGAACAGACAAGATACTAGCATGATAAAAAAAAAATAACTAAACTTTAGATTACATTAGATTTCTACCTGATTAAAAGCTTCTTACCATCCCTGCAACTACTACAGACATTTGTGACATTCAAATTCCTCAAGAGACCCTAAAGATAAATCATTAGCTGTATTCAGTTAACCCAGGAAGAACTCTGCTGGAAAAATGTCTATTTTCACTGGAATAACTGCTTCTGAACTCCTGCCAGAAAACTACGGAAAGATTTAAAGAAAATTAAAAAAAAAAAAAAAAAATAGTAAAAGCCTAGAAACAATGTTTTGGATACTAAAACAATAGATTCAAATTATAATAAATTATGACGCTCATAATTTACTACTTTGCCCACAGCTAACTACTATGCATCAATGACATGTATGTATCAAGACTGAGAGAAATAAGAACAAATGGAAACCCAACATTCTCAATCCCCCTCCTGCCCACCCCCTCTGACTCTTATTGCCTTTTATTCGTCCACCCACCCCACTGGTCTTTTGACACAAATGCACAACGAAAACCAGTAAGAGCCAAACTAATTCTACAGTAAATCACTCGTGGTTCTCTCTTTGTACTTACTACTCTTCTACTTTTCCCTTTCTTTACGGCTTTTAGAGAATAAACTCTACTGATATGTGATACTTGATGTACAACAAAACATACAGCTACCTTTAAAAAGTAACTGCAGTTTATAAACCAACCTACCAGAAAAGCTAAATTAATAGTTACGGCCACTTTCAGTATAAGCATGATTCTAGTGAAAAAATCTTGCCTTGGAACCACCACATTATAAATATGTCTACTATTTAGTATCTCAAATAAATTTTCATGGAAAAAAAGTAAGCCTGTGACAAAGGGTAAGTGGTTTGCCAGGAACCCAGATTCAACTAACTGTTTTTCAGACCCCACTGCTGCTACTACAAGGCTGTGGTTTTGGACCATTCTTGCCACGCGTGACATATTACAAGCTATATTGTTCAAGTCATGATGCCCAGTATCAACAGTTACTACCATGCCACTGATACCATTAACCACATATTCTCCCAGTGACTGAATTAGTATCTTCAAAACCACACAAATTCACAGTGACATTAATATCCTACCGCACCATGACATTTATAATCAGAAAAGTAATGGTGAGAAAATTCTCCTACTTTGATTTTTGCAAGAGAAAAATAATTAGATTATTGTACAAGATGTTTAAGAAATATTAGGAAGGTTTTCAATGGCTGGTTTAACCAAATCTGCTTATTCCACCTACTTCTCCAGAACTTGATCTTTCCTAGAACGGAGTGCTCACTATCTCACCACCTCCAGTCTCAAAAATGTGTTTGAGCAAATCTGTTCTCCATTAAGAGAAAAAAAATACAATAAAAATCAGCTTAAAATAAATTTATTAAACAATACAAAAATAAGCATGCTGGAAATAGAGATACATAAATAACGTACAATGCAAATGAAAAATGGAAAACGAGACAGGTAACTTAACAACTGAGCCAAAAGGTACAACACAAATGCTAAAGTAAAATTTTAAAAAGCATTTACATTTCTAATGAAATGCTAATGATGCTGACAAAGAAAAACAAACAAACAGCTAAAATGCTTGAATATCAAGAATTGCTATTACTGTAGCACAGGTGAACACTAAAACCGTTGCAGGCTTCAAACATTCAATGACTAGCCTCTATCATCGCATTCTTCCAGACCCGCTCACCAAACACAACATAGACATGGGTAAGTTGTCATGGCAGGCCTAACCATGGTCCTCCGCTTCCTGTGTACCTTGCCACCAGTACAAGCCATCTGCACGCATGGCAGGCCAGAACAAGAAACTGCGTGCAGGCAAGTTACACAATAAGGAACCTCCTCCTGACCCCTCCTGGCTAGAGGCTGGCTTAAATTCTGAGACAGGCTTCAAAAGCATGTATTACAGAACTGTAATATATATAAACACGTATCTATCTTTAAAGTAAAGATTGTGTAAGGTGTACCCTAAATATTCTTATTATGTATATTAAAGAGCTAGTAGTTTCCTTAATTTTAGATCTCCCATGCAGGACTTGTCTCCACCACAAGTTTTGTATATAACTGATGAGCATAAATACGGTAAAGATTTTTAAGTTGAAGATGGAAAATTATTCCATCTGGGTTTCAACCACATTTTCAGAATTAGCTTCAAATAGTACTAAAACCCAGAAAATGATGTGTGTAGAATTAGATCAAGCAAGTCCTGCATCATACTTTCCTTTTTTAATTGAATCAGTAATTTAACTACCAACATGTAATCACTGCAAATACTTTCCAGTATCAGCAGACACCTTATTTTCCCTCTTGCAGTTGAGGGTATTTCAGGTAAAGACATGTTGTTTTGCAGGATCTGTATACTTGTTTTGTCTCTGTAACTACTAGCTTACTGTAAAATCTTCAAACAGGTGAGACATTTTTGTAATTTAAGACTTTGCCTTTACTTCAGTTTATTTTCAAGATAAGCACTGACAAACCTGACCTTATCATCAGCGATGATTATAAAACAGCTATTACTCGGCAACTTATTACTGACAATATTACTGACATCTGCACCGCAGATTTACCTCTTCATCTCAGTAAGACTTCAAATTCACTGAAAATTGATTTTCTGTATTGTTTTGCTTAAACATTTTAATCCTAGGCTTCAAAGACAGGAAGTCCATCCTTTTACAATACACTATTAGATGAAGACTATTCAGGGTTTAATCACAGCTTATTTCAAATGTTCACGCAGGACTAACAATACCTAAACAGAGAAATTAAGAACAGCTTGCTTTCTCAGAGATCATTAGCTTTGCTTTATGCATATTTCTGAATTAGTAAATATTCAGATGGGTCAAAAAAGGGGCAGGAAAAAAACCCAACTCTCCCCTTACGCAAAACTCTTACATGAACGCACTCTGGAGTTTTAGGTAACTAAGAAGGGCAAGGGGGCAGGGAGAAGGGGTGGAGGTGTTATTAAGGAATTATCTGTCTTCGTCTTTTAAAATCCTCAACAAATACCATTTATCATTACTTGGATGAGTTTTCTGCAGTTGTATAAACCAGGACCCCACATGATGTGTACTGGGCGTGGTGTCTATCAAGTTATCTGCAAACTTATAAAGGGGAAAGCTTTACAGAGAATAACTTCCTAAGATTTTTAGCATATTAAGAATGTCAAGAATTTAGCAAGTCTGTGCCCTCTGTCCAGCATTGCCTATTGAGCCTATCTGAAGCTTACGTACACCATGCCAAGCTACACCCTACTCAAGAGACTAAAAATGATTATCAAGTGCAGACGAACAGATGCGTTGCCTGTAGAAGAATGCAAGTCCTGTTTCTCAGCAAGCTGACAGAGGTGCAAACTCACTAACACTTTAAAAAGTAGCAATTATGGATAACTCTTAAAAAATTTGCTCATGTGATAACTTTTAAAAATATTGCTGTCATATATGAACATGCACACACATAAGCAGTTGAAAAATAAGTTAATTGTAAACAATTTTAATAGTATCTACCTATCTGCTTTACTCTGAATATACTTCCTGTTCACTACTCGGTTGGTTGCTGCTCTAAACTCAAGATTGCTGACATTCCTCTCTAGGGTGGAGCACAGCATTATTAGTAAGGCAGACTTCTGAGTCATAGCTACCAGCTGGCAGTACAAGCAGCTAGCAAGACACTCAAAATAGTTTGGTCAGAAATCTTTCTGCTGCATTAATCAACTTGCATACAAGGCAGGGTATTTTCTGCCTCCTTCTCACAGTCCTCCCCAGCCATTTTTGTTCTTTTTATTTAAGTTTTAGCATTAATAATTATTAAAGGTTTAATTAAAAAAAAACAACAACAAACAAACAAGATATTAACGTCACTAGCATGGCCTATGCAAGGATCCATTTCTGATCATAACAATCTGAAAGCTCATATTAAAAAAAAAAGGTAATATAATGACTCAGAATTTACCTCCACTTAATATACAATTATTTAGAGATCCATGAACTTCCTGTATGTTGCTGACATTATTTTACTTTATATTTTAATTCAAGTTCTTCTCTCTTTACACACTGACCCTGATCACAAGACACATCACAAATTCTTGCTTATCCTTTAAAGTTAATTTACTTAAAATTCTCAGATATAAACAAAAATAAACAGATATACACAAAGTGGTATATCTTTGAAAACATTCACATTTACCTTTTTATTTCCTTTCTTCTTTTTTTTTTTTTTAAGCAAATGTGTTTTACGTAACTACAACAGTCAGTTAACAGCTTTGGGTTTTGTTGTTTGTATGTGCTTCCCCCCACGCTTAAGCTTTGACAGTCTTTTTGGTATAGCATACAGAATTTACACAAAATGTATATATAAATGAAACACCAGGCAAACAATATTCAAATCAAAGTTAAATCTAGAGATGCTTGAGGGTTTTTAAAATGAAGATTTGAGTGAAACTAGAACCCATTCGTTTAGTTTTGCTCTCCCCGACCTTCCATTCTATACACTACGGTTCTGGAGATGTCCTCGTTTGATTCAGGTGACACTTTTTTCCATACTGTTTCTTTTAAAGCAAGTTCTTGCTGGAGATTCTCATAGTCCATTGGTCCAAAGGAATGCTAGTTGTTCAAGCAACATACATTATTTATTAGTGTATTTGAAGGAAAAAAATCCACACTTGCAGTCAATGCTAACAGACTCAAGTTTCTCACCTCTTCACATAAAACTCCTACTTTCTCTTTTCCAGTTATAAAAAACTCAAATTCCAAATTGGCTATTTTTCAGATGTACACATGCAAATAGAAGCACTTCAAAAATCATTCTACCATGTCTTCTCCCATTGAAATCTTCATGCCTTAGTTAAAACATTAATGATAATAAAAGCAGAGCTTTTCCTTATTTCAAGCTCCCTCACACTTTCATCTTTTGTACTGTAGCTGGAGTGGATTCAGTTCATTCCCAGAGATTGCTTATATTGCTTCCTTAGAAACAGGCACTTATCTACAGCACTGTAACACCTGAATTCATTGCCTGTGCAACTCTCAGCCAGATTTGTGGTCTCAGAGATATCACTGCAAAAAAAATGCTATACACACATCTCATGCACTGCAGCACAGCACAGAAAGGTTAAGCCCACCAGCTGGTCAAATCTTTATTAAAGGCAACCAGTACAGTAAGATCCTGCAACTTTTATCAAATACCACATACTTCGTCTAGCAAGGGAGATGAACTGCATGATATGGAGTTACAAATCTAGTATGAAATTCTACTATATAAAATCCCGTGATAGTGTGGTCCACCCAGGTAAGTGTCCACTAATAATGTAAACTAGGTAGGTTATATGAAAGCTTTGATGCAATACATGTCATTGAGCAGTTTTGCATTTAGAGAAGAACTTTCCATATTTCTTCTAATGCCTACAAGCAATGCTCACTAAACACACATATTAACTTACCCGCTGATCACCACCTTCTCTGCGAGGATCAAGCTTTTTTGCAAAGTGTCTCAAGTTATCGTAGTTATGGAAATTGCACAGAGAAACCAGATCCTGCAAATATTTAAAGAACATGTATTATTATTTGCATGACAGTCAAATGCATATTAAGATTATAATACTACTACCACTTGCAGTTTACATCATAACATAGTAACTTAAACCATTAATGAGAAGCTTATTTAGTAGTTAATACCTATGTCTACAAGCCTCTCGAACATGATACAATGATATGATTAAGTTCTAACAAAAACATTAAACTCATTTTTAAAGAAGTACCAAGCAAGCAGCAATTCGCAAAATACCCATTTTAATATATTTCTACTCCAGCTTTTTCAAACACTTCAGGAACAGGAAGAATAGTCTGGGCGAGTCCAGTTCATAAAACTTTAATCAAAAGGATGAAACAAGAAAATGTGTGACATAATGGACTTTAATTTAGTTTTAATTACTACATTAAACATTATATTACAGGACTTTGCCATGTTGTTGTATTTTTAGATGTGAATGTTATATTCATGTTACTTGTATGCCATGATCATCAGGTTTTAGGTCTCATTATAACACAAAATAAAAGCAGTAAGTCTTTTGCTTACCTATTGTTCTAGGATTTTGTATTAAATTATATTTTATATAAAAATTTATTATTAAATTATCAAGACTATTTCATACGAACCTTTAATATATTTAAACTAGAACTAGTGATTTCTTAGTACTCTTAATTAGCAGCTGTACAGTTAGATAAACAGAAATATTAACAGTTAACTGCTGCTTATCCACATAAACTACACCCTTGAAGGGCCTAGTTTGAACATTAGCAATCATTTTATGTCTCCTATAGGGCTCTAAATAGCTAGAAACAGCTTGTCCAACTGGGTCTGATCTATGAAGACATATTTCATGTCAGATTGTTTATAAAAATCACTGAAAAATACATCAGAACCACTGTATTTCATTAGAATCTTTTCCTTTTATTGTAATGAAAGTTGCATTTCCAGTGTTTTGAAAATTGTTTACTCTATGACTGGAAAGGAAAATGAGTCTGTAAATAGAGGTCTGCACCTTCTTGTGCAGTACACAAAGACCAGCTCTTTACTTCATGCAGTGTTCCTTTTAAAAGCTTTTTCACAGTAAGTTTCTCCAATGCTTCTGGCATCATATTTTCTTACTGCCCACTGAATTAAAAGTGTTAGTTATTACTAAAATGAAAAGCCTCTTCTTGGACTTTCACCCTTGGATCAGATGAAACTTGCTATGCACGGAAGAGTAACAAATCAGTATTTAAATTCACTCAGATTTCAGCTATACTAACTGAAGCTCATTAAGCATCAGCTGCAAAAGGAAAAAACAAAAAAACATACACACACACACAA
>JANHGB010009451.1:16849-35140 GCA_026283785.1 Coracopsis vasa
ACCAGCATCCAAAAGGCACTAAAAGCAATGCAGCTTACATGACAAAAGTGAATTCCTTTAACACTGTTGCCCATCTTGTCCAAAGGAGGTGACCAGCACATCAAGCCCATGACATTAGGAACAACCAGAAGAATCCCACCAGCAACTCCAGATTTTGCAGGAAGACCAACCTATAGAATAATCAGAGAATTGCTGTCCTCTGCAAACGTTCTTCACTATTGTAACCCAATGTATTAGCATTTTACTGAAGATTATGATGCAGCATTATAAAATGTAGATTTGGAAAGCATGTGAAGCTAGGAAAGCATTATTACTTATCTCTTTTTAGACAGACAACAACCTGAAGCTCAGTTTGTGGCAATCCAAAGTACATGATCATAAAAATTATTCTCTCTGAGTAACATGGAGTCAGTAATACAGTAAAAAAGAGAATTAAATCCTTATAAAAAAGCAATTATGACTAAGCAGCAGTACACAAGTATATCTGTCATGAACAGTTTGCAAGAAGGTAATAATACAAAGCTATACAAATAAAAAAATATTGACTGGGAAAAAACAAAAGCTCAAGAAAACAAAAGAGTCTGTCCAGGAAATCACACAATAACCTACTTATTTATAACTTAGATAAAGATATTGCTTTTTCAAATAGGAATTAACATGTCACATATCCTCAACAGCTCTGTGAGCAGTAGCTTTTAGGTCATAAAAAGCATTAAGTTTAAGTATGTGCAGTAAGGAAAATTTTAAAAATGCTCAAAACAAAATGCTGAAAACAAGATGCAGTATATCTTGAAATACTTACATTTAAGAAACATACTGCTGGAAAACAGGATGGTATATATGCCGTGTACGACAGCCACTTTTACAACATGAGGACAATTCATGAGCCCAAGTTAGCGAAGAAAAAGCAACTATCTGCAAAGGCTTTTTGCTATTCTTTACTCCCATAAAACAGGATTTCTTCAGTTAAGTTGTTTCCAGTTACTTCTGCATCATGATCTTTCTCTCAAGAACAGCTTTTCTTAAGGGACAGTATTTATGTTTCAACACGAAAAGTATGCCCAAACGTGAAGTGGCAGAGAACAGTAAGTGCCATAAGATATGCTCTACTAGTAGTGCCACGAATACTAGGTGAGATTTTCCTATATGGAGTGTTTAATTTCTAAACAATTTATGCAACACCCTCTCCTCTTCCCCAAAACCCAGCAAGCAAACAAGCCCTGGAAGACGGAAAACACCAGCACAGATTAACCGTCCTGGTCAGCTATAACACGTATCTATAAACTACTTACATGGAAGGCAAACTGCCCTGAGAAGTCATACATGCCACAGGAATGCATTAAACTCAAGGTATTCCGGACTGCTTCAGGACTCAGTACTCTTTCACCAGTGATTGGGCAAAAGCCACCATTAGCCAGAGTTGCTGCCATCACACTTGCCGATTCACATGTTACCTCTATTGAGCAAAGCTTATGAAAAAAAAAGAGAGATTATAAGAACTGACACATCTAGCACAGTAAGGCCAACTATAGCAGGATCAACTATATGTCCCTAAGGAAATAACATCTCAAAATAACATGTAGCTTAACAATCATTACAGATTATGCTAGCCGCATCAATTAATATGGTCTGAATCTTCCTACTATAAAGATCCCAGCAACAGTGTTTGTAAGCCCTCTTAATAGTCTGGGACAGCATTTTTCATAGGTTAGTGTTTTGTTCAATTCCTCCCCCCACCCCCCTTATGTTCCTTTGACAGGAAGAGGTGTGGAAAACAATCTCAGTATTTTGCATCTGCTTAAATGGCAAAGCCACAGAATGACTGGGTTTGGTTGGTTTTCAGTTTGAGTTTGTTTTGTGTGGTTTGGTGTTTTACTTTATTTTTTTAAGCCTTAGAAGACCCCACACATTATTAAAAGTACATTTTAAAGCTGCAAACTCTAGCACATGCAAATCTTAATGCCAGCACTTCCTGCTGATGCAGCCTCATTTCACCTTTCTCTCATATATACTTAATGATATGTTAATGATACAACCACACGATAGTTTCTCCCAGGATCCCTGCTTCAGTACAGACTATACATACTTTGGTGACAGATCAGGAAATGTGATATGATGCCATCACCTGATGCTGCCTCATTTCTGCAGAAACCAAAAGATAAGCTGGTTTCAACCTGAAGCTGAAATGCTACTCTGAAAAGTAAACAATCTAGTGCTTGTATTCTTGCTTTTGCCAAACAGACATTACATGATACTTCATAAAGTTACCTAAGCCAAGTTTGCATGAGTAGTTACTACCTGGAATTCTTATTTTCCGGGTGCCAAACTCAATACATCCTAGTCCAATCAACTGGAGTTGCAAATCAAGAGATTGTCAGAGACGCATCTAAAATGGCAACTGTGTTTTAAACATATGAAGTATTACATAATATCACCTACTTTGAAAAAAAAGTGTTTCTAGGTTCTCAGTTTAAGCACCTGCATTTCGTACCTTGGTTCTCTAAAATGAGAATTATCCATCCTCACTTTACAGAGATAATAGGGAAAAAAAGTTTATTCCTGCTCAGAAAGGTCACAACTTACACGAGGGAGGGAGGAACATCACACAAAACCCAAAGAAAAGGAATAACTAGCCTTTTAAGTAGCATCTGAGTAAAGTGTTGGAAAGCAAGCATTGCACAGGGAGAAGAAAACAGAACTGCTGCTCATGTATGAGCTGTCCTTTTTCTGAGGATGGAGCAAAAAGGGGATTTTGCGAGGGTTAAAAGAAAAAACGACACACAGTCATGAAATTAGAGGTTATAACACACTAAATGAGGTCACATTAAAATATACAGAAGAGTTAGTTTTAGCATTTTGTAACTTATTAATAAGCTTTACATTCAGAAGCCCATCAGGACTTGAGGCAGTGGGATAGGAAGCATTTAAAAAGCATGTTAAGCAGTAAATTCAAATAAATTATCTGTTTTGTTCTGCAAGAACAGAAGCTCACAGTAGACTATTAACTTGCACCTAGTTTCCAATTCAATAAAAGGTCAATTAAGGCTAATCACATGCACCTTATTTCATAAACAGTCATTCCATCTAAAGATACATCCCGATATAAAAACCTCAGGTAAAATTTGCATTTAAAAAAATGTTGTTTGTAATTTGCGTAAGTACAAGCAAGTCTCATGAACCAAAACCAGATTCATTTGATAACTAAATTCAGGTGGGTTTGGGGTTTCTTGGGGGAGGATTTGGGGTTTTTTTTTTGTTAGTTTGTTCCATTTTGGGGGTTTTTAAAAACTATCCCAGACTCAATCAGTACCACAACTTGAACTGCCTCTTGATCAATATACGCAGCAGACCTGAGTTGTGAATGTCTTAACATTAGGAAATCCTTACTGAGGAAATACCTCACACTTGCCAAGTTCTCACTTTGTGACAGTTGCAAGTAACTTGCTGAAAGTCAAAAAGGAAAAAAAATGGGGAGGGGGAACATATATGACTAGATTCCTCATTTTACTCATAAGCACCAAATTAAACAAAAAGGAGGAGATACTCATGTTTCATTTATAACACTACCCTTGAGCTTACAATACAGCATGCATATACCATTCTAGTTACACACAGAGTTTAAAGTACTTCACAATACATTAAAGAGCAGCAACCCCAAGAAAGAGAAATATTTTGTCAAACTCACTGAACACAAGACGTTTTAAAATAGTAGTAGTTAGGAACTTCAAGATTATTGCTACTTTGCATTAGTAGTAAAGACACCTAATTACATCACATTAACAAAACCAAACCTGGATACATCAAGGGTACATCATTCATTTCTAGATTTTAGCAGAACCTGAGAAGTTTTAACTATAAGCCATTAAAGCCTTCATATCTATGAACAAATCAGCTTCTACTGCTTATAATAATTCTAAGTCTGTAACGAGTCTCAGTTTTCAAGTCAGTTACCTGAAAATAGAAGTCTAGTATAGCAACCATATCCGTGCCTTCAGGAAAGCACTGAGGAAGAAAAATAAAGAGTCTTTAGGGAAAATTATGATTATTATTTTTAAATAAGACTTTTACGGAAACAAATTAATCTATATTCTTGTCAGCATATTAAGCACTAGGCAGATTTTAAATTAAATATTTATTTCAATGCAACAGTAAAATATTAAGTCCCATCAGATTTAAAAATAACAGTGCAGTGAGGTCAATATGCTAGGTATTAAAATATTTTTAGTACAGCTTTCAACATCTTTAAATCAGAAAACTGCATTTAAGAGTTTTATAAAGTCATCTGTACAGCACAGATTACGCATTTTACAACAAATAAAACAAATTATCATGGCTATGATGCAGAAAAAAGATAAGCAGCATTCTATTAGAATGACCACATTTTGATTAGCAATATAAAGCATATACAATATTGGAATAATTTATGCCATGCTGTACATTAAATAAATAAAAAATCTTCACTGACTACGGAAAGAACCCCACCACACAGTCTTCAAAATACAGTGAACAAAGGAGATCAACCTTTTTTTCTTTCAAGTAATAGCCGATTGCAAAATTTCTATCTCCACTCTCTCTTTCGGACTGGAACCTTAAAATAAAGAAATAAAAAATGAAAAAAGGCAACACATCAAACTTTCAAAGAAAACCAGTGAATTTCAGAGACACATCATGTAATTCACTGTAACTGCATGTAAAAGATACACTATTGCTGAACACAAACGTTCTACTAACAGGACAGACGCTGCCTTAGAAGCTCATCCCAGTACACCCAATTGGAGTGAATTAGCTTTGACATCTGAATACACACAGTACTGGTTATCTACACATACATAGCTGACTTTGGGATAAGGCAAAGCAACGTTAAGACCCTGATGTTTGAAGCATTATCTAAAAAGGCCACAGTGAAATAAAACATTCCTCAAGAGCTGCAGAGAATGGGTAATTCACTTACAACACTGACCAAACTAGAGAGGAACCTGAAGATCAAAGTTGCAGGTGAGGTAACGAGCGACAGATAGCTGCACAGTTTACCATGATGATTAGTTAAGGATGAAACCTGAAGGAGGAATCTGTATGATACAAGCATAGGTAATTTTCTCCTGCCTGCTTCTTTCCATGGTAAGGATTTTTACATTAACAAAACTCAGAAAAAACACTAGTTGATCTCATTCTACTTCTCTGCAACCCGGAAGCAATTCTGCTATATGGAATCTTTATGATTTTCCTAGTGCTTTCTCAAAATGATTTCAAGATTTTTTGGATGCTATACATTGAGTTAATGAGGGGAATTGTTTTAGAAAATAATTTAAATGTGCAAAAAAGAATTATAGAATGATTAGGGTTGGAAAAGACCTTAAGATCATCTATTTTCAAGCATGAGGAGTCCCAGCTGTAAAACGTATGCTTGCTAAACATTTGATATGCAGCTTTCAGCTTGCAGAGTTTAATTTTTAATATGAATGCCAGTAAGAGCTGCACGTACAGCTCTCACTGACATAGCACCAAGAGAGCACTAAGAGTAATGCAATCTTGAAGAGATAACCAATACTTTTATGTGACATTTAGACACAGTGATGTCAGAAACATGCGCAACTTAAGTTCTTGTGAATTTTAAGCCAAAGACACCCTCTAATATTAGAGATTAAGTGATAGCTTCAGCGTAAATATCTAACTTTGCCATAAGATTAACAGGTTAACTATCAGTTGAGGCATTTTCCACCTAACTTCATTAAATAAACACACATACTTACGTAGCATTACTGAATCCAACATACTCATTACCAGCCATTTTATTCATGAATTGCATTACCTGTTAGAGACAGAGAGGTTGGGGAAAAGCATGCTAACATTTTCAGACATTAAAAAGTTACAACTAACAAACTTTTAACCCAGCTTTACCCTAAAAATCTTGTAACACACGTTTACAAATGCAGTTCACATCACTATACATGTAAACAACCAAGTGCAGACAAAAAGACAAAACACCTGAAATTACTGAAATTTCACTTGCAATCCTTTACCATCTTGAAGTGTTTACCACTGAGTTTAGTTGAAAAAGGAATGTTGTAACATTAACTTACGTAGTCAAATTTTTCTGCATTATTTGCTCCTTGCTGCAAGAAAAGAAAAAATAATTTACAAAAATTGTTAACATAAGAAAGAAGTTAGTTCACTTAACAGTATTAGGAATTTTAATGCATATAACTAAGGTATGAGGCTAATTAAGAATAAGGTACTACAATCATTTCATATATTAATGAAAAAATTAAAGTGTTAGATAAGTAAAGCTTTAATTATCATTTAAATTACAAAATACTATAAGAGTCTTATCAAACAACCTGTATGTTGAAAACGAATTTAAACTGAAAAAGGTATGCTTTATTTTAAGTGCTCTCTATTCAACTTTACGTGTTTAGCACAAAGTAAATGTAAAAAAATACCAAAGTAACTACAACTAGAATAATTATAATGAAAACACTAACTTTTTATAGATTAGTAACCCAAAGGTATTTATGTATTACCAACAGAGCTGAGCATAGGAAAAGTTCAGGCTACTAAAGTTAAAGGATTTCCATGGCTAGCACTCATTCTAAGAATTTAGATGAAAGACTTAAAATAAAGTGTTACCCCTTACTACAAAAATATTTGCATTGAATCAAAAATATCTGATTTGATTAATACCTGATTAATGCCCTACCTATTAAAAATTAAACAGCTAGAAAAATAGAATTTTATATCATATACGGGGAAAAAAAAATAAATCTAAATCCCACTTAAGGATGATAGTGAAGCTTAATTCTCAGGGTTGGTTGGTTTGTTTTTTCATGGAGGAGGAAGGGTATTATTCTGGGGCTCCCCTCCAGTTTAATAACAGTTTAATAGCTGCTAGTTAAAGACTGTATTAATTCTTTACAGGTCTCTGATAGGTGACCTTTCACAAATTTCTGTAGCAAGATGGTTGAAGAGTAGTGGGAGGTAATAGCACATGGTATACCTGGGGGAGTTTTCAACTTTTTGAAATAGCCAACCAGAATTAAGTAAGCTTAAAAAACAGTGGCACCACATCCACAAATGGAAATAATATATGTGGAGAAGATGCTTTTATAAATAATTTTAGCATTGAAGATACTCTATTTAGATAACATAATTCCGTTTCACACATCTCAAGCAAACTCAAGACACTACTTGCACTGCGTTTGGTATGTGAATGGGGAAGGATGTGGAAAAAAACTGAAGCTTTGTATCAACCAGTATTTTACTTAATGAAACACATAAAGCCAGTCTCATTTCCCACTCTGTATGTGGATTATGGTGCTGCAGATAATCTTTGAAGCCCATGCACCAGCTCAGCTACAAGAGGATGTGCAGTCATACACGTACGATCACTAGCTGAAAGGAACACCACACTGTTTGGTCAAAATTATATGCCAGTGGTTACCTTATGCTTAAAGGCTAATAACCTTACTCTTAAAGGCAATACTAAATTGCAGTAAGATAGAAAAAAAAAAATCATGATACATTTCATCAAAATGTTTCTGTATAATATACCAGAACACAAGTCTTAAAAATTTATCTCCAAATCTGTTCAATGAAAAATAATTAAAAGAAGAAATTACCAACTTCATTGAACTGTTGCAGTTGTCAAAATATTCCATAGATCCTAATGCTGTAAAATATGTAACAACATTTAAACCACAAAAACCTTATCAACCTTTCAAATGCACAATGAACATCTTTTTTTCTGGGAAAGTGGGTCAGCATTAGTCATGGGATGCTGCATTGATAACTGTATGGTTAGACACATATAATAAATCGAAACAAGTTCTTTTTGTTAAAAAAAAAAGAAAGAGGGAAAAAGGGATCATGCTTTCTGCAAAAATATAAACACATAATGCTTCACTTCTGTGCGTAGTTGAAAAAAAATTCCTATCCCTTCAACAAAAACCTGGCTTTCCCAGCAGCATATAAAACTGGTGGGCAAAAGACTCAGTGCAAACTTTTTCCACATAACTTGCTATAAAAAAAGTTTTCCTTTTAAAATTTACATCTCATCTTGTATTTTGGGAAGAAAATTTTCTACATGCTAACTCAGATAATGCATTTTTAGTCTCTGAGGTTCCACACACTTGTATACGTACTCTGTATCAAACACAAAAGCATCATTACCAATATTAGACTGCTCGTATAGCTAAAATATTTGCCTAAGTAATGACATGACCAAGACCTTGGTAGGGATTTAACATAATGCAGAACTAAGCCAGGAAACTTTGCTTCCATACACATGACAACTAAAAAACCCAACATACTAGCTTCCCTCTTTCAGCAGCTGACAGAGTTATGCTGCTCCTCCTAAAAAGCTGAAGAGACACAGAGGCAACACATATTCTATGATTAAAATTCAATTGCAAATATAAAACCCCAACATTCAGAGTACTGAGCAACATTTCCATAATAATTCAAACAAGAGACAAGAAAACCTCTGTTCTTGCACAAGTGCTTCTTATTTTTAGCTTGATTCTAAGGTTGGGGGCACTGCGACAATATTTCTCAAAAAGCACTTTATTTAAGTTCAGATGCAATATATCTGGCTAGAACATCAAAGGAAACATTCCATGCACTAACTCCACAAACACTTAGTACACTTACTGGAACATATGTTCATATACACACTTATGTACACATGCTCGTGTGTATACGCATATGGAAAAAACACTTCTAAATGAATACAAAATGAAATTGAAAATGTTAAGATTGAAGCAGTTTGAGAGGCAGAAAATTCAAACTTGCAGAAGACAGCTCAATAAAATGTTGTAAATACTTATAGCCACAATGGAAACTACAGCTGTCAATCATAAATTTGAATTTTTTGACTGTGTCAGGTTCTAGTGATCTTCTCTTTTTCCATTTTAAACAAGGTACTTTCATGATCTATATTTCTACTAGAAAAACATAAGCAGTTGCGTAGGCTGCATGCCTACATGTACATAGGAAAGAAGAGACCCATGGATACTCACCAGAGGTTGCAACAACAAAATCAGGCAATATTTATTAGAAAAGTAGTTAATATTAGCCACTTTTCATTGACCAACATTCAGAGTTTACACAATCAGACCACATAAGCTCTTACCATGTGTCTCTTGTTAAAGTAATTTCTCAATTTTGAATCAAAGCCAAGCTAATAAAAACATCTGGATCATAAGAAGTTTATAACCTTCTAATAATATCAGATTATTTAAAAAATAATTCCTAGGGTGTTGGGGTATTTTTAAGCCAAATTTATAACCTATCACTGTATGAAAAACATCCAGGGGAAATAAAATACTCTTAATACTATCTCAAGGATGCAAGAAAACAGTTATTTTTTACATTTGTGCATTTTACATTAACTAATAATGTGTTTAGTTTTCTGTACTTACATATGTTTTTAATTACATGTGTTAATCTGGGCCTTTTCTGTGAGAACTGGTGTCTTGACTGCTTAGCGTGCCATTGCAGCTCTGAAATACTTGAGAGCACACTGTCACCGACAGCATTTGACCCACTAAGACCAGTACTATTACTATCTGAAATACATGTAGGAATTATTTGTGTCCTTCAGGTATTAAAATAATTGCATGTGATCATTCAACATATGTCATTTTGAACATCACGACTACATATTCTATGTCAAATAATGTTCAATACACTGAAGTTATAATAAAAAGCAAGTGCAGAGTAACATGAAAGTATATTCTATCCAAAATTAGTTACTACAGGAAAATTAATAACTGAGGAAGAGAGGAAACTTCACCAAAATAAAGACAAGTATCTGGCAGAGAAGATCACAACGCCAACACGTTTTAGGGTGGTATATATGTACATTTACATATCAGCCTATCGGGAAGGAAAACTGCAATGGGTAGCATACAGCAATTAAGCTAAATCTGTACTATTTATTGTAACTATATTGTTAAATAAATCCAATAAACCATGTGTTTTTCCCACTCCTCACGTATTAAACTGTAACTGCATAGGTTTCCCAGTAACTATCCTGACAGCAAACAGATCCTTGGCACAGCTGGACAGGTTTTCCCACCACACTTTGCCTCATTTATTTTATGACTTATCAGCGTATTCAGAAAGCTCTTAAATATATCATAGAAGCAACCAGGTTGGAAAAGACATTTAAGATCAAGTCCAACTGTTATATCAGATACACCTCTATGTTTTATACAAAACAACCCAACCCCAAAACCAACAACAAAAAGCTTTTATTGAAGTAAGTTTCTTCAGGGTCAGTAAGATCAGCATTTTCATTTTCTTGTACACCACCTTCTCTGCAAGGACTATGATTATTGCTATGCCACCCCAACATATCTAAATGCTTTCCACATTTATTTGCCACCACCATTCCCCCTTCACTGAGCATTCTAGTCTATCACAGTCTGTCTAAGCTTGTGCATGTGGCTGTCAGCACCTGGAGGATTTATAAACTCTGTATTTGCCCAAACCTTTGCTGTTTTATTAGGAAAACTTCTATCTACAGATGGAATCTTGAATCTCTAGCGATTCCTTCCACAGCCATTTGTCTCCTTCTACGTATTTCACTCTGAACCCTTTTCTTGTCATCTCATTCGCATCTCTAATGCACTATCTTCCCCAGTCAGGAAAGACACATGTAAGTGGGCAACTGTTGACACAAACACTGGTATTTCTGGAGTTAACAGGTTTTGAGAACTGAGTTTGAGGCTTAAGAAAAAAAAAAAAAAAACCAGCTCAAACACTAAATACCTACTCATACTACACACAATGAAGACTTTTCCTAGTCAATGTGATGTACAGAAAGCTGAGTGGTTACAGAGCACTGGATCTGTACTAAATCTGAATCTTCTGATTTCAAGCACCTGTATTTCCTTGGAGACACATGAGAATTTACCATTTTATCAAATATCACTTTTCCACAAATTTCTGTAATTGCCACTACAATTTTCTTTTTGGTAAGAGTTATTTGAAAATTGCTGCAACTATGCAATTTATGTAAGTAGTAATAAAGGCAAATGGCTGTACAATTACAAACAAAGGAAAAGGTTCTTAAGGGGTTTGAAAATTTTATTTCCCTAAAACTGGCCCACAGGAGGTCCTTTTGCTAAAGCATTTTTATTGCAGATACATGCTTTAAATTGCTGTAAAGGCTGTGGAGTGCAATGCAAGTACAGTTAGAACAGAGACATGAGCTAAAGCATCAAAATGTAAATATATCGTAGTTCCAAGCACATGACAACAGAAGAATCATGTAAGCTGGTAAAAGTATGATATAGTCATGCCTAAGTAAACCAAACAAATGTTGCACTAAACATGCACACACACTTTCTTATGAATAGCAGGGACTAAACATAACATTATAGTTTAGGTCTGTGCTCTGTTCCAAGGTGTGCATACCAAATTCTTAAATTTGGAACTGGGGATATGATGCTAAGAAACCTTCCCCCCCAAAAACAAAATGTTATATTAGCATTACATATTCTGACAAAAAGCATCATCTCTCAGTAATTGTAATTTATGTCAGATACTAAGGACAGTTGTGTGCAAGAGCATGCATACTAACAGCTGCTAAATTCAGTGTGATGTACGTAAATTTTGGAAGCCTTCTTGAATCAATTTCTCAAAAAGGTAAAATAATGAATAGCAAAGGAGGTAGAAGTATTCTTAACAGTGAAATACAGCAACAATCTCTCCATAGCTATCAACATGTTACCATCAGACGAATGTCACACATGCTGAATGCAACCATGTTTAAGAATCTCTTAATTTTCTTGGACTCTAAGTGCCATACAGAGCCTTCAAGATATGCAAGTAACACCTTAATAGACAGAATGAATGCATAGGAACTGAGGGCAAAACATGGGTTAATGAAGCCAGCTTTTCCAGAAAATAAATAAAGACTTAGATTAGATCAAATATAGATGCCAATTACTTAAATTGCTGAATAGTTAGTAGGAATTTTGTTAAGTTGGAGACTGAGAAGAAGTTATTTCACAACAAATGCAACTATTAAGTAACTTTGTACCTGTGACCCTCTATGTAATTTTCCTCAGAATATGTTTACTTTGGTTAGTTATTCAAATGATAAATGGTATCTTAGTGTAAGCAGTACATAATATAATCTACATTTTAATCACACTGGAAACAAATAATGGAGTGTGATAAGATATGCGTCCATTAGACGTGCAGTTACCACATGCAAAAAATGTTAGTGCAATGCAACACTCTTCATAAGAACATTACAGAAAAAAAGAAATTGAAAAAAACCCACCCAGCAAAAACAATCCCCCAACCTTCTAACAAATACCACAATTGCATGCAGTAAACAAATCCATGTTATCTATTCAGAAGTACACCATTTATCAAGAACTATGTGCCTTCAAGAGGCACATGCTTGTGTCTTGCCTTCTGACCAGTAGGGCATGTTGTAGTAGGACTAACATTTCAGACAAATGTGTTCAGTCAGTTTTTTAAAATTCACTATTATCCAAAGTGAATTTCAATGCTCAGTCAACCTTTAAAAAGATATTAAACGTGAATAAATTTACCTGTCATACTTAAGGCCATTTTCTTTCACCTACAGCTATTAAAGATAAATGTCTTTAAGCAGGAGTTCTTACACCTTCTTTAAATATAAAATAACAGAAAATCATGATCTAAGTAATTTTAAAATCAACAATTTGGAAATAGGAAGTAGGAAACACACTGATGGATCTTGAAACATAAAAAGAAAAACAAGACTTTTAGACCTCTGAAGTAACAGTATTAAGTTTTCTACTTCAAAACTCCAGGGGACTGACATGTTCCCTACAATTCTATGCAGGTACTCTCAGGAAAAATAAAAATAAATAGTATTTTTATTGTACCAGTGGCTACCAAAAAAAGGCAGAAAATACAAGTAAAGTGTCTGGCAAACATTAGCATTACATGGAATTTGTGCCACTTACAACTTCAAGAGATATATACAGCTATACTAAGGAAAAATCAAATACAGTTTTCTAGAAATCTCAAGATCATGGACTAAAGATGTTACATTATTATTCAGCTATGCTTTACTCCATAAAATACAGGTAACTGTTTCCAAACACACTTATTTGAGAAAGCACATTTAACATCCCAACAGAAACTACGTAGCATCAAAGTTAAACATGATTTAGTTGTAGAATATGTTAATAGCAGACAAATTCAGTATTAAAACTGACATATAGCTGCATCGCTCCTGTACAGATTACAGTCTCTTGCATTTCTTTTGCACAGCAAGAAATATTCTTGTAACTTTATACTATATAAGAGCATTAGACATTCAGAAACATGTTTCTGAGTGCTACAGAGTATACTCCTGAGAATATATTCTTAGCATTTAAGAAGTATGAGGCAATTCTCTCAAGAGAGTATCAAGTACTGTGCAGTTGAAGAAGGAAACAAAACTAAAAACTCTAAGGAAAAAGAGAGTCTTTCAGCTGCACTGTTACTTTTAAAAACCTACTAATCTAATACTGCATTTGTTTGGAAGTGTTACTGTTTCCAAAACATCAGAGCCTGTCTACCTGCTCATGAGTAAACTGCCATCCAATAACGCTCACGCAAAATGAAAACAGTTCATAATCTGCACAAAATACTTTTTCTACCTTCTATTAAAATAGTCTGAGAGAAACTAAAAATTAACTTTTTACCTTGATTAAAGACGTGATCACAATTGCTCCCGCATTCACCATAGGGTTATGAGGCCTGTCTGTGAAATAAAGTTTTCAATTACAAATACATGCCAAGACACATTTGTCACACAAAACTAAAAAAGTGATTAAGAGAAAAATTGTAAGTATTAACTAGTGTTTAAGAGAAAAGTTATAAATATTAAGGTAAAAACTAGTATTAATGTATGACTTAAAGTTAAGATTATAGAATATCATCCTAAATTAAAAAATTTTTAGTCCAACATTACACTGAAGTTTTTGTAATTGTGAGCAAAGTATTTTACACTTCAGAACACACTTAGCCTTACACTCATTAACAGCCCAGTAAATTTATCTGTTTGTTGTCATTTCTTTTCTTGAACATTTTGAATCCTCCTCAGTGTTTCAAGATTTGATCAATGCAACACATCCCAGTGGAAAAATCCCTAAAGGACTTCCCAATTTTTCCCGCAAGTTACCAAGTCTCAGTGATTTTAAGCGTTCAGACAGGTCCTCAGACAAAAAGAATTCCAGTTCTTGAATTTCTTTATTGCTGTACATGAATACAAAATCCTGTTTCTTTTTAAAAATCAAGAGGTTCCTATTGGCAGTTCCTGAAATACAACTAACGATTTACTCACCCTCACTAGAACTTTGTAATTGACATGCATGTACCTACTACACTGAAGTTTCTTATCACTAACCTCCCTATTAACAGTATTTTTGCATTCCCAGTCATTCTACCTGCTCATGTGAATGAATCTTTCTTTTCCAAAAGAAGCTTTCCTTATCAGCCATTTTCCAAAATATTTTTATTCATTAACATCTACCTAATTATCTTCTTTTGTTGTTGTATTAACTAACATTTTTGCTGTGCCTTTAGACTAGGATGCTGATTCTTGAGAGTTCTGGTGTCTGAAAACCTCAAACAATTCTCAATGCATTAATATTGTGACAAGTTTGAATTCTTCCTTTTATTTGCCATTACTTTGTTTATCTCCAAAATACACACACAGAGTTCACTATTCCTATATAACACACACATTTTAAAAGGAACTTGAGATAATTGCTTTTTGGAGATTAGTCTGATATTCACAGTATATACACAGACATGTATTCTGCCATGAAAATTACACTGCTCATGGTCAGTAGCACTTAGCCATATACAACTATCAGATAATCTTAAAAAACTAATCAAGTTCCTTTTAATATTTTTCAGAAAACCAGTATTAAAAGGAACTTTTTAAAAAGAAAAAAATAAAGTTATTCTGTTAGTGAAAAGATAAGACCAGTATCTTGAGTCAAACATATTTGACTTCTAATTAAAACCAGATTTTGAGTAGGAAAAATGTAGCGTTTCCACAGCTTCCTAACTCTCTCTCTCCTTAGGGACTAACCTGAACACCAGTCAAAGCCATTTCAAGTCAAATGACAAACCCCAGCACCACAGACTGGTTAGAAGGCACATCTGGGGGTCATCTCCTCCACCCTCCTACTCAAAGCCAAGCTATTGCTAAGGTTTCATCAGGTCAGTCACGCCTTTATTCGAGTCTTGAAAACCACCAAACATGGCAAATCCTCTAACTCTCCAGCAATCCTGCTCCTCTTAGAGTTTACCCTAACATCCAGCCTGCACATCCCAAGCCACAGTGGGGAGGCCACTGGCCCTTTTTATATCACCTGCCACTACCAAGAAGAGCTACACAAACCTTCATCTTTGCAATCGCTCCTCAAAAGTTTTAAGTGGCTCCCAGGGGAGACCCTCACCTCCCCTTTCAACTGCTCCTTGGGAGTTATGTGCCCGGGTCAGCACAGCACTTTGGCAGTCCTTCACTGAAGCCCTCTCCAGTTTTTCAACTGGAGATCCCAACTCCAGGCACACAGTCCAACAAAACATTGACTTTGTGCATTTCTTGCTTTAGCTACACTTAGGGTATACCGCTTCCTCTCATCAACATCAGGTATCATTCAAGTCCATAAATACATTAATGACTTAAATTGCACACAACCCTCTACACATCACATGTATATTTTATTAAAAAGGATATATAATGTCTATTTAGCATTTGGCAACTCAAAAGCTTATCAATATAATATCTCCACACAGAGTACACGTTCTCAGAAATTCTACTGCACCTCATTTCCTTCAAGATGTCTCCACTTACCTTCAGTGTCACAAGGCATTCTTGGTTACCTTTTCCTCTACTCTGCAGATTCCCACCTCTCACTGCTTAGAATCTCAAACTACATGTACCAGTTCTGGCCCCTTTACAACCAACACACCTCTGTGTGCTGCCCTCACATAAGAATGGCAAGAACCTTCTGATGAAATTAAACATGGGCTTTTCTGAATGTGCTTCTGAAATTCTGACGTTGTATTTTGTTCCTGCCTTGATAAGTCAGCAAGTAAAAGTCATTGTGGAAGCCTTCACAGCTATGGGGATATACAGCAGTCTGGCTTACCACACACTAACAAAAGCTCTTCTCTGAGTGTCTCCTACTGCTGCCTAACACCAGCACATCACAGCTCTGAGTAGGACACTCTCCATTAATACACTGCTGCCTCTTCTAAGCAGAATAAACCCTGTCAGGGCATCTAGGTCCCAGGAAAGCAATTTTCACTATTATCCCTAGATAGAGATAGTGAAAGCACCAGATAATACTTTAACATCTCCCCTACATAGATATCTGTAATTGACAGATAACCCTTCTATCTTGCCACAACAGCTACATAGGCATCCTAGAAAGATGGCTGATGCCCCAAGCCTATCAGCCTTTAAAAGGCAATTGGACAACACCTTTAATAACACACTTTAACTTTTGGGCAGCCCTGAAGCAGTCAGGCAGTTGAACTAGATGACTGCTGTAGGTCACTCCCAACA
Source organism: Coracopsis vasa (assembly GCA_026283785.1). NCBI lineage: Eukaryota > Metazoa > Chordata > Aves > Psittaciformes > Psittacidae > Coracopsis > Coracopsis vasa. The sequence goes on from JANHGB010009451.1 coordinate 33,426, forward strand.
GAAATATTCTATTCTATTCTACAATGAAGAAACTCTCCACAGACTTACTATATACTGGCCTTTTTTAAGGGCCAGGATGCCTACATAAAATCTTCTGAAAGATTCCTGCTTATTTCAAAGAGCTGTCTTCCACTCCCATCAATAACACTTCCATTCCCAGGTATTTTTTCACGTCTTAGGGATGTATAGGTTCTGACACTACATTAATTTTTAAGTAAACTCATACATAGGTCTCTTTCTAAAGCAGCAGCAACTACTGACTTACTGCACAGTGGGTACCATCAGCAAGGGGATTTCACACTGTACAACAACAAGGAATGAAGGTTGATACCATAATTGCAACAAAAAGGTGAACAAATGCATCTATTAATTGTTAGAAAGAGATATCAAACTCTGCAAAGCTAACTGACACACATCATAAACACACATACATACATTATATACAATCAAATAACAAAGGCAATGATCCTCTCAGACTGAAAAAATCTTTTATGAGACTTGCAGAGAAGTTGTGTATTACTGTATCATTACACTCTGGAGTAAATTCATGTTTTTAGCCTTAATGAAAAGCACAAGTACTCATAACCTTTTGCCTTTATCTGGGATGCCCTGATTAAGTTTACCACTGATTCAACAATTTGCCTCTTGCATAAACCACCCCCCTAATAGCCTCTGAATAATAAATGCATTCTTCACCAATACAGCACTGTGCTCACTGTGGGAAGGAGATACTTGTCTGGAACAGCTTTTTACCTAGACAGCTGTAACATATTTAATAGATACAACTAAATTCAAAATAAGAGAAAATATAATACATTTAGTTACCAGAAAACCTCCCCACTGAACATCACTACTGAAATGGTGAAAAATACACAATTTTTAATATCTCAAAACTGTTTGACAGTTCGCAGAACTGCTCTAGCAACCTGCCATGCAATTATGCCATAGACAAACCAGACCTTTGCCCTAATAAGCTCAAGTTACAGCGCTTTTCCTCTGCCAGTTCTTCTGACCTTCTTTGTCCATCATTTGCCTTGGGCCTTTCTTGTACAACTGGCTCACAGTCTTTGAGCACAGAAACCCGAGGTTGCTACACATACACAATACAGACATTTTTAATGCCCACCATGGCAAGTTTTTCCTGATATGACATCAAAATGTGTTTGTCCAAGACAATAACTTAAAGAATGACATCTTCAGTTAACAAAATCCTGCAGTAGAATAAACAGTTTCCTAGTGATCCCTCATTTAATTACAATGCAACATTTATTACTGCACTAAGTTCCACAAAATTATATTACAGCACTAATTTTACAGATTATCCGCAAGAGAAGGTCATGTGTATGGATAAGAGATATTAACTGTACATGTGTACAGGTATTGTCAGACGTGTTGCATCATAAAGTCTATAGGCATGAAATAAAACTGCAAACTGCTCAATGGCCATAACCAGGAAAATTATTCCTGATAACATCTACTTCAGACACATTTTACCATGTAAGATTCTTGATCTACTTCAATCAGCTACAATAATCTTGTTTTAATTAACATGGGAATTGCTTTATTCCTCCAGAACTCTGAACTGTTTGATGTGCTCCTTTTGATTAAAAGAAAGTTTTAAAATTTAATATTCATAAAGCTGCAGAAATTCCCAAATTTCCATTGTCCAGCACAGATTTTTATTCAAATACTCCCTGACACATGCAAAATCTGCT
>JANHGB010009452.1:0-96455 GCA_026283785.1 Coracopsis vasa
TTTCATTCAAATTTATTATTCATGCAGATAACATCTTCCCAAAGAAATAAAAGATGACTCCACAAAAAAAAAAGCTATCAGTGTGCTGTACCACAGCAGGCACTCAAAATATCTGCTACAAGAAAACACAGCATAGTTTTCATAGATTATGATGCTACAAGAATATTACATGTAGCCAGTGATGCCTTTTCCTCATTCAGATGTGGTCCAGCAACAGATGCAGAACTAGCTGAAAGATGTGTCATTTCTACACCAGACACACACTTGAGGTCATCACTATGACTCTAAGCAATTTAAAGCAACAGCATGTTATCACCTAGCCAACATTGCTCACATATATAAGGAAAAATGGTAAGTTCAGAGATGAAATGGAACAAACACTTGAGAAGAAAGAGTCTCACTCACTGTTCAATACGCGGGGAGAGGTACAGCTTAGGAAAAACCTGAGTGGCTTCTGCATCCTCAAAACTAACTGAGAGAAGTGCAACATCTTCTCCAGGGTCTTCATTCACATCCTGTATGTAAGAAATAATAAATATAAAATAGCAAATAACAAACTGAGTACTTATAAGCTTACAGATAACAACTAGTAAGTCAAATAGCAATTTATTTAGGAGATGCTTCACTGAGGAATCTAAACTGTAGCCATGGAAAAGCAGATTACAAGTGTATTTTTTCTCACTACATTATTACTTAAAAGATATTTTGCCATGCTTAATTTCCTTTGATGCATCAAAATAAAATTACTGTGTTAGCAAGAGTACAGTAGTGTAGCTCCTCTTCTTTAACCAGCTGAACTTCCTATTTCAGTGAAGATGCAGATTTCATTTTTAAGAATTCTTGGTTTAACACTAACATCTGATGGAAATGCCAAAGATTTCTCTTAAACATTGTAAGATCACTAAGTCATGACCACAGATTCTATATTTGTTATTGAAAGTATTATATGGTCCAAGATTTCTGCTGTACTCAACTCCTCATGTGGATGAAAAACATTTTTGCAATCAGAAATTTGTATCTAGAAGTCACTGTCCCCAACTTTCCTGCAGATTAAATGCATGCATTACTTTTAGCAAAGACTTCATACTCTATAAAAACTACTGTAAGAAAAACCCCCGAACATTCATGCTAAATACCATAACAGTCAACCTTAATGCATTCAAAGTTTAGGCTTTCTTTGTATGAGAACAATCAGTTACAGTTTAAGGATCAGCTAGAACAAATTGTTTCTGGTTAGGACCTGACATCTCTCCAATTCATAAATCACACACAGTACGAACAAGTATATTTATGCTACACACAATTTAAGCTCTTGACCTCTAGTTAGAAAGCAATGAGTTAGCAGTGCAGTCACCTTCATTGACAGCAAGTAATACTGTGCCACTTGCTGCCCACAAAGAAGTCCTTTAATGTGTTTGTGCATACGTACATAGCAACTCGCCGAGATGCATTTGTTTTTATCCGCTTTGGAAAAATATGAGAGGAAATAGATAACCCGGCAGATATGTGCTCAAAGCAGGATCAACATGGTGCAGTGTGCCCTGGTATGCTCTGTCCCACAAGCAGCTGGGAGGAAGGAACATGCAAACCACTTAAACATTGTTAGGAGACCTTGCCCTATCTGGGGAGAAAACAAAAGTGACTGCTGAGCGGTTTCAGGAAGACAATCTTGTACCAGTTGGAGCTTTGGCAGGACTGAAACTGTTAACGTCCAGAGAGACTAGCCGCATACCAGCTATTACGTGCAGAATACAACATGCCAAGGAACTTAGTGATAAGCTGCAGGGAAGAATGGGTCTTAAAAAAGCTTAATTGTCTTAGATGAAAAATGAGATGGAGCTGACAGTGTTTTCTTAAATTCTGCCTTGCTGTGCAGCTCATTTCTGACAGCTGAAAGAAATGGCTATAAAATGGTCACGAGCACACTACGGCTGGAAATCAGAACACTGGTTTAACCTGCAACTACATGACAACACACACGAAGTGGTGACGACAAAAACTAGCTGCTGTTCTGTTGGGGTATGATCAGTTTATGAATAGGATTATATGACATGGTTGCCTGTAACAGCTTATATGACAGTTTATGAATAGAATTATATGGCATGGTTGCCTGTAACAAGATCTTGCGACCCACAACACTCCCTTCAGTGTTACATTTCCAAGTGATACTAGATCTAAAATACAAAAACCAGCACAAATTACAAGGCAAACAATAATAAAATATACCCAAGAGTGCAATCCCCTACAACCTTTTCCCCAGTATTTCATATATCTCTGTCATCAAGGCAAAAAATTAAATTAGGAACAGTTTTAACTCCTGAAGCTGAATATGGCATTAACTGTTATTTCCCATTAATTTGCTAATTGTCAATCAAATGAAAAGAACTATTAAGACAGATTAAGCAGTAATGCTAATGATTAAAAAGATTTTATTTCAATGGGCATTCTTCAAGAGATGACAAGTACATATAATTGTTTTGCTGATGAGAAGCTCAACATGAGCTGGCAGTGTGCACGTGCAGCCCAGAAAGCCAACTGTATGCTGGACTGCATCAAAAAGAGTGTGACGAGCAGGTTGAGGGAGATCCTTCCCCTCTACTCCGCTCTTGTGAGATCCCACTTGGAGTATTGCATCCAGCTCTGGAATCCTCAGTACAGGAAAGACCTCTGATTCAGAGGTCTTTCCTACTGTAATTGAAAACTGGGAATTTACTGCCCACTAATCAGAGGGCTGGAGCACCTCTCCTGTGAAGACAGGTTGAGAGAGTTGGGGCTCTTCAGCCTGGAGAAGAGAAGGCTCTGGGGAGACCTTAGAGCAGCTTCCAGTGCCTAAAGGGGGCCTACAAGAAATTTGCAGAGGGACTTTTCATAAGGGCTTGTAAGGATAGGACAAGAGGGAATAGATTTAAAACGTAAGAGGGTAGATTTGGATTAGACATTAGGAAAAAATTCTTTACTATGAGGGTGGTGAGGCATTGGACAGGTTGCCCAGTGAAGCTGCATCCCTGGCAGTGTTCAAGGCCAAGCTGAATGGGGTTTTGAGCAACCTGGTCTAGTGGAAGATGTCCCTACCCATGGCAGGGGGTTGGAACTGGACAATCTTTAAGGTGCCTTCCAACCCAAACCATTCTATGATTCTACGATATAATACATTCACTCGTGTACGTACACAGTTCTTCTGAGGCCATATTTTTGTAATTCTTTTTACATAGTTTGTTTTTACAGAATAGAACCCACGTGCATTTTACAACCTGCATGGACAAAGCCAAACATATTTAATCTCGCATGTAGCATTGGTGCTTAAGTTGACGTGCATACACAAATTGACACCATGCATAAGACCAGTTTCTAGAATACCACCCAGGGGCTTACTGATCAAAGAAAATCAAACCAAGAAAACAAAAATCAACCACAAAAAAGGTCAGGTGAACACCACCACAGCAGCCATTAACCCATACAGTACTATTACATTACATTTTCTACACCCACTAGTGGCTTTTTTAGTATGAAGACTTATGCCAGGGAAAAAAAAACACCATACAACAACATAAACCATCATGGTATCTTTGCATGTTAAGCTGAAACTGATGTGTGTAGTAAGAGCAATAAACTGAGATAAGATTTTTTGGGTTTTTTGACAAACACCCAACAAACACTACTGCAACTACTGTTGCCAGCACAGCACTGCGTTGCGTTCATGAAGCTACTGCCCAATGCGAATTTGAGTAAGGAAACTGGCATTCTTCTATGATTACCACTATTCAAATGGATGCATATTTTCCACTCTGAGAAATGAAAACTGTAACTTATGAAAGACCCCAAAAACCTTTCATTCCTGTAGGTTTTAAAAGATGCCATGCAGTAACACCGAGAAGCTGCTCAACCTTATTGCTCAGGTGGCTGCAGATTCACACGGACAAAGTCCCTTCTATCTGACACCATACCATTTATTCCTTTCAGACCTTGTTACTGTTATTTATGCAAGAATCCGCTTGGTAGAAATGCATTCAACCCTGGTATGTTTGTTACAACTGTCGTTTATAAAACTAAACCAAAGCCACATGTCTTACAGATAAACTGTGGAAAGCTTTTCAACTAATAGACCTTTCTTGTGTTGTCTGTGCCAGTCATAACTTAACTCCTTCAGTGATCTCCCTCCTGGTAATCTCTACAAAACCTGTTAGTGACTAGGTGCAGAGATAAATCCTTACATTACCAGGCAGTACACTTCCCCAAAACACGTGCTGAGATCCTTCCACCATTAACACCAAAGTGTCCAAAGGCAAAGGTTGTTTTAATGCTTATCAAACTCTGCCCAGGCAGTGTATTCCCCTTTCCCACTTCTGCATGTGTGTTTCTCTCAAAGAAGAGGCCAGATTTAAATAGAGCAGAAGAGCAAAAATCACCTCTATTTTTATTTTTCAGCTGGCTTCAAAAGAGAGAGTGACATCCAATTTCTTTGGCAATATTATTTCCTTTTAGGAAAAAAAGAGACTGCTGAACTAAAGGCACATTTTACAATATTTAAGTAGCCATATTCCTTCTCATAATTTGCATTTAACTCACAGCACAATGTTAGAGCAGTTAAATACAAACTTTTCTTAATAAGAAAAACTGATTTACTTAAAAAACTGATTTTCTTAATAAGAAAAACTGATTTACCATTGAGAATGGTAATTTTCTATAAACGTTAGCATCCAAGGTTAGAGCTGCCACATTAAAGTACTGTTTTACAGTCAAAGAACTTCTTCCACACAAGACTCTACAGAAGGTATTATTAAAATGTACTTCCACTGAACAGAGAACACAATCTGGGCCACAGGAATTTTGAGGTTTAAAAACTGGATGTTTGCAAAAATGCTTGAAAACAGTATTTGAGCATGTGATAATGCACACCTATTAGTTCTTCCACAACAGCCTCATGCTTGATAGCGAAAAACCTCTCTAGCACGCTGCAGTGTAAAAGATCCAACACAGATTTTCATGGTGCCTTTCTGGCATTTCTCTACCATGTGTTTGTTTTTTTTTTTTTAAATAATCTTTTCCTCATTTTAGAAAATGCACATTCAAATCAAACAGAAAAAAACCCAAACCAACCCTAGAGGCACCATTTTACACTAAAAATCAATAGTTTCCCTTCTCAAGAACTGCAAAGGGGTTTCCTGTGTTTACAGGATACTTTGCACAGTGTGGATTGATCCTTGACTGAACCTCCAAAGTGCTGTGTAAATGCAAAATATACATAGTAAAGCAATGTGGTGAGAAAGGAACAGAACAGTAACAAACCCAAAGATTTTCAACCCATAGGCTTTTTTTCTATTGCAGAGACCTTCTAGCAAAAACTTTGTGTTCACAAAAAAAACAGAGAGAAAGCTCATGGTATTTTACTCTAATTTACCCTTTGTCTCCTTAGCCAATGCAGATGAAAGCTGCATTAAGTGTGTATGTTTGAAGCTCAAGAACAAGAAGCCATGTGAAAATACAGCAGCACAGAACAGATGAAAACACAAGTTGGAAGTGATTTCAGATTTATTCTTTTCCCCTCAAAAAACTTTAGGAAAAGGCTTCAGGTATCTGAAAACTCCAAAGTAAAACTTCAAATCTTGCTTCTAATTATATCAACACTGTCTAAACCAACCATTTGTTAGTTTTTATTCCTATCAATCAAAATAACATCCAAATGCATGCTTCAATGTTTACAGCTGCTCCCTTTGCAAGATACTTAATCTTTTCACAAAGTTCATATGAGTAGTTTATGAAAATTGTCACCAAAACCACTTTAAATACAACATCCAAACGGCATTGTTTTCTTGTATCCTACCTACTGTAATTGAAAACTGGGAATTTACTGGAACTGACAATTTATTATGAGTCAGATGGTTGATAGCCAGTCCAACCAAAACATCTGCTCCACACAGTCACAACTGCTATAACCCATTTCCTCTTGTGCCTGGAGTCCAACCAAGTTGTACATTGCAGTTCCTTTTCCTTAAAGATGCAGAGTCTGGAAAATCAGTTATTACCTTTTCTTAGCCATCAACAAAGAATCCGTTGCAACCTTTGATTAGAGCACTCTTTCAAGAGGAGATATTTCTGTATTTGGCATGCAAGTGCAATTCCCTCCAGCAAATAGCAAAGCATAAAGTGGGAAGTGACTGCAGGCATATCCCAGCTAGTGGAAGGACTTGGTTTTGCATTGAAGTGGAAGACTTGAGAAGTAAGGGACTTCAGGCTGGGAGGAAAGTGTGCAATCAGCCTATGCACAGTACCTAGTTTAGCACGATTAACTGTAAAGTAAGAACTGAGAAGAAAATAACTTTAGAATTTGGTAGAAAGGATAGGAAAGGATATGCAGGAAGAGCATTGTCATACTTTGGGAAGGACAAGCAGCTTCAGGCCTGGGGCATGGCAGGAAATGAGACAAGGGAGCAGGGTTTCTGGGTAGGGTTGTTAAGTTAGTACAGTAAATGCAAGCAGCAACCGGTTTGGGGATAAAAGTGAGGTAAGGAAAAGGGCACAAACTGCTCAACCTACTGGATCTGTTCCAAGGCTAGGTTGGATGGGACTTTGAGAAACCTGCTCCAGTGGAAGGTGTCCCTGTCCATGGCAGGGGGTTGGAACTGCGTGAGATTTAAGGTCCCTTCCAACCCAAACCATTTACATTTCAACTCAGACAATTTACCACTTACACAATGGAGGCTGGGAGAAAGTGGAATAGAAAGGCAGAATACAGATGAGAGCACAGCAGTATGTGGAGGCGCTGACCTTAGCATCCAGCTTATGATAAGTGGAAGTCTAACCAGACACTTACTTGACTTTGGTACCACTCAGCTCTATCAATTCAGCCAGCTTCACTGGAGTGTGAAATTTATACTGCATGATCCCTTCTGGAGGATAAAGGTCTCCAGAGGAAAAATGCATGAGAATAACATGCATTCAGAAAGGTATTTTATCTTAGGGTCAAACTTAACCCCATGTAATTGTGTGTGATACAAACCTGTAATGAAACCATGCTAACAACTGATCAGAGAAGCAAACAACAGAATTTGTTGAAACTGAAACGTGAATTGCACCAGAGAAGAAAACACTTATTCACTTTATTGGTACTAATGGGCTACTTGCATCACAGCAGTTAGCGAAGTTTGGCCTTTTCCCTCCAAATAAGTGTGCAACCACAGGAAAAACAACTGTCAAATAAAGCACAAGCAACTTGTACGCTTACTGCATAGCAGTGTCACCAGCCAGCTTGGACACAAGCAGTTACATGTTCTCCCAACCTTTTTCTATACCTAATGTTTCTTAAGAATATAACAAAACACACTAGAGGAAAGCAGGCAAAGGAATGTGGCAAATGAGACTGAGAAATCTGCTTTACTCTGGGGAGAATATGCAATCATTCCAGGAAATTCCTTCTCCTGTCTTCCAGGAAACCCACCAGGTCTGATCAAGGAGTGCTGATTCTTTAAATAGGGTCTTTAATGAAAACAAAGGCAGTTACCTTGCATGCACTGCCCATGGCATCAAGGCATTCCAAATGCAGCCACTCTCCCAAGGTAACGCAGCAAAACGCTTGCCTTATTCAGTCACGGCAGAGAGCACATTTGAATCCAGTGTAAAAGTTACATGAAAATAGTAGTCTAGGAACAAGTTTGCAGAATCTGAAGAGTGAGCTTCTAGGACAATAAACTGAGTTTTCTTCATTAAAACAGAAATTAGTATCTACTAATCTCTAAGTAATCTACTAATCTATCTATTAAATTAGTAGCTACTAAGCATCAAAAAGTAACAGCAAGACCTCCACGTATATCACTGGGTATTGATAAGTGAATATGACAGCAAGCAGTATTTTCTTTAAGTGTGAGTAACATCCCAGGATTTTTTTTCATTGCCATTTTTTGTTCTGTTTTGTTTTCAGACTTTTATACATAAATATATTGTGATTCCCTAAGACAAATCTGGTTTGCCTGTACCATTTTCTTTTGTCATGGTAATTTACCACTACTTTCACAATATGATTGATCATTAGGAAAAGAATGCTGTTAGGAAAACTGTAAGAAAATGGTTAAAAAGAAAGACCAACTTTCTTGTCCACAAAAGTACATACTAGATACACAACTTTCAAGATTAATGTAATTTAAATGGATAAAAACTAATTCATTTTGACACCAGATAAAGTTGTGGCGATACACTCACCACAATTGTTTCCTTAGGCCTGGAAAACACAATCTCACAAAATAAGGCAGATTTCTTCAAGGGTCAAAATCATGTTTTGGTAATTTTGGGACTCAAATTGGAAACAATCCATGTGTGGCACAGTCTAAACTTTATACCGGGTGCGGTCTAAAATTAGTATTTCTGAACTGATTTCAAGTGAGCTAAAATGTTTCTACATAAGCATTTTTATATACAAGAAATACAAAATACAATTGCAAGTGAGGATCATACCATTCTATTGACTGAATCTAAGTCTTCACCAAACAACTGCGTTTACTGGGTATGTTTTAATGACACTGTAGTAGGGTATACTTTATATTTTTAGAGGAGACTGATAAGTAAGATGCTTGTGATCTTAAATTTATTCAATGAAACTTAAGTATTCACTCTACCTGCTCCAATATCAGGTGTCATGCTCAGATTAAAATAGGATTAATAAACTAAATTCACATAGTTTGGAATGAAACTGCAAATGAATTAGAATAAAGATAATGCAAAATAGGAAGAAATATTAGGAATCTACACTTCTGGGAGATAATCTCAGACCTTTTCCCCATGCATTCAGGAAAGAGTGCTTTTGTTTCCTAGGACCTCGATTTATTCAACACTGCACAGGAGTGCTTAATTTTTGTTTTACTTCTAATTTCTAAGCAGACCAGATGAGTTATAATAAAACACTACAGTTTTACCTGTAGCAGGTAAAAAAGCAGGTTGAAAAAGTAAGTAAAAAAAGTAGGTTAACCTGAACACACCCCCTTATTGTAATGACGTTTTTGTAGGCAGGAAAGGGATTCCAACACCACCACATCTTCCTTTAAACCTCAGTCAAAGCACCTTGAGGTTGACAGAAACAGCTGCCCCTGCCATCACCAGCTGATAATGGGATGAACAGAGTGTTCAGAGAGTCCAAAGCTTAGCTTTTATAGAGGGCACCCTGCCCATTCTTAACCAGCGCGCAGCAGCTGCATCCAGTCAGACCAAGCCAATGCTGCCATGCCTTGATGAACAACTTTTCCTTTTTAAACCAACCAGCACAAAAACAATTATTGAAAATCAAAATCTTATTTCTCCTACCAACAAAGTGACAGACGCGCTGATTCTGGGCCAGCACCACATTCAGTTGTATGCATTTACACTGCTGTATGTGTTGTCAGTGCATGGAGGACTCCTTTTCACCAGTGTTTTACATGTCCACTACTTAAAATTGTCATTTGAGAACAATTAAGATTTATAATGTAGTAATATAATTAATTCTAGGACTTCTGCAAGGGCTCAGAAACTCTCTGTATTACTTTGCCACGTGCCATGGTACTTCCTTGCTGACAACAGTCACAAAGACATTTACTTCACACTTAATTCTGCATTGCTATCTACTTTTTACACTCTGAGTACTGACAAGAACTGTACTAGGAAATAAAAATGTAGCTCAAACCCCAATGTTCAAGGATGCTGATGTTCAAAGATCATGAGACAACTTTTTTGTGTATGTATATATACAGTCTTAGTTACTGGAAACAATGTAAAGTGCATTCATAATTTTGCCCAATGTAAAAGCCCACTTTCAATGCTCTCAGAAACAAGTAAATAGAAATGAAAGGAAAACAAAAAATACTTTCCATTTAGATGACTTATGGCAGGTCACCTTCATGTAGTTTCTTTCTCTAAAAATCTCCCAAAGCTATCAAGTTGCTTCCTCAACATGCAGCATGATCCATTTCTTAATGTAAGCCCTGTTTTTAACTTGCTTTTCCAGATAAAGACACATGCCACTTAGAACTCAAATCCTTCACTAGGATTCCACTAAGACTCGAATCTCTCCAACCATCTCTTCAGACGACTGGACTACAATTTAATCAGAAAGTAATATTCACATTCTTCTCCCCCATTTTACTGATTTCCCATCTCTTTGAAAATAGTAACGTCATTGCAGAGGCCAAAGAGCGGTCATCCTATTTCCAGTGAAAACCAAGATCTAATAAATGCCAAGTACTTAACTAAAGTGCAAACAGATCATTAATACAGTTCAAAATAAAATCATTTTCCTGCAAAGTCAACTTTCTAATTAACGAATACAGCTTTCTCATACATGGGTATTTATATTTTATACATGTAAGTTGACAAAACAAACATAATGGATTAGTATACAGGGCTGAAGAAGATTCTGATGTAATAATTCTTTGGGAATACTGCAATACATTTGGGCAAGAAAGGACACTAGGTACAAAGCTAAGTCTTAGAACGACAGCATGACACTAATGAGAGGGGGTTTTTAAGCTAATGAAATGGCTCATTGATACAATTAATCTCACAAGAAGAAAAAAAGAGTAATATTTAAAATACAGTTAAAGAGAGACACCAGTGATGAGCATTTCTGTAACCATGTTGAAGTTGGAAGTCAGCATCAACATTTATTTATTAAATCAATCCATCTTTTATAAAAGCTTTTCCCTCCGCTCTCCACATATTCTTGTCTGTTCCTGGTTCAGTGAATATCTCTGCAGAATCAGAAATACTATAGATTACATGGGTCACAACATGAACGCCAGAGTAAAGCCATATCCTGAGATGTATCTTCAGTGAACCAGGAAGTACCAACAAGATTTCACAGATGAAAAAGTGAATAATCAAAGTGTAAGGTGAAAACAAGCAAAGTTACACTTGCTCAGTGGTCTCTCAACACTGCAGCTTAGCATTGCTGACCTGATTTAAAAATATGAAACATTTTGTCTTAAAAAAGACAAATTAAAACTATTAATTGCTGTGAACAGCTATGTCAACTGCTGTTTCCTGAAAATAAGAGGAATGTTTCTTATTGAAGTCTACAGCACTTTTGATTTATAGACTGTTATGCATTTCCATTTCAAGTGTATAGTATTTATTTTCCAGAGGATTCTATTACCCTTTTGTCCCATTATTACATTTATGTCTACAGGATCTTAAAATAAAAGAGTGTTTGTGGGCCATTTTCGGCTTTGTACAAAGAATATGCAAGTCAGAGCATCTTGTCCCCTTCAGTTCTATTTACAAACACTCATTCCAGCAAACAACGCACTTGGTGCAGTTGTGCACACAAGTGTATATGTGTACAGACATCACAAAGAAGAAAAACACAACTTTTTTCTTGCATTTTTGTGAAAGTGGATCCTGCTACAGGTGGTAAAAGCAGGAGGAACGACAGATAAAAGCTGCATTACTCAAAAATGATTGAGACATTGGTCTTTCAGAGTTCACTCCTGTAACCAGTATATAAATCAGATGCACAATGTGAGGAAAAATTCACAGGGATAGTCTTTGTTCTCTATATAAGAAAGTCACATTCTGTGTCAAGAAAGGTCTCTGGAGCCTATAGAGTGAGGCAGTAACTCCTGTACCTCAGCATACTGCTCAGGTTAAGGTTGACTCATCTATTGTTATTTACCTTGCCCAAGACAGTGCCTGAAACACAGGGTGTCCAGCTCTGATGTGGTCCAAATAAATTAAAGTGGTAGCTGCTAGAATAATACATCACATATTTCCAGATCAAAGACTGATTCTAGCACTGAGATTTCCCTGATGACTCAGAAAAGATCACCAGATCTTTTCCCCTACCTGTTTCATTACTGCATCCATCACAAATTAATGCAATTTTGCTCTTCAAACTTCATAACCGATGGGGTTCAACTGGATTCCTTCCTGATGTTATGAACAGTTTTAGTGGACTGACAGACAATGGTAACTACTTTATTTGCCACTTCTTCATGATCCTCATTTCCCCTTCAGGCATCAGTTTCAAAAGAGTGTAGTCTTTCATTTGTGTCATATACGCACACCTATAGTGGGACCCACTGTGACAGTTCTTTGGGGACAAAACATTAAGAATTTTAAAAAGAGCTTACTAAAAGTACAGATTCGGAAATTGCTTTAAAAATAAAATAGCATAAGAAAACCAACGTAGTTGTCAGCTAAAAAAACCCTGAGAAGTCAATACTTCAGATGCCATCCTAAAAGAACCCCATATTAAAATCAGTGGTGTTAAAGAGCAATATTGAAACTCCCATGTACATTAGTAAGCTGCAAGTCTGAAACCTTAGAGCCTTTTCTACTAAGAAGCCACTCAGTAAACAGTTGTGTTTATCAGTGACAAAATCGTAGCCAATAGCATTTTAAGGATCAAGGGAGAGGAAAGATTCAAGCTGGATGCATTCTGGGAATTCTCAAAAACTGCTAAATTCAGGTCAGTTTTTCTAATTAATCTTTCCATCATCAGCAAGTTGCTTTTTGCAAGCCCATGTAAAATTGCTTCTGCCATCTTGAGATCTCATGTGCAAAATTCCTCTTTTTTACTTTATGGTGTTTTTCCAGAAATAAAATGTGTCTCATCATCTACTTCAGGGTTCAAACATAATTTTAGAAGCCTGCCCTACCTTGCTATTTTTTGAATATTAAGAACAATTGAAATTTTGGTCCCCTGTTTTCACTTTGTACACTGCACATCCATGGGAGTCACAGAAGAAACCCCTCTATATCCATGTTCTGCACCACCCAATACATAATTTTCTACTTTTCCACTTATTTGGAAGTAGAGAAAAAATACTAGAGAAATGAGAAGGGTTGATGAAAACATTTTAAGATAGATATTGATCTAGCTGCAAATAGAACAGTTGAGAATCACTGCTTTAACCATAAGGATTGCTCAAGTTTTAGCCATGAGATAAAGCTGCCTGAAAGTCCACTCTAATTAAGACTGAATACATTAAGCAAACCCACTAACTAGCGGCAATATGTTCTCTTTAAAATCTAACAGGAGACTCTGACTCTTTGTAGCATCACAATTGAAATAGCCTACAATGAAACATCATCACATGGAGAATCCCAGAAACAGTTGTAACGTAAGTTCTTGTATAACAGAAAATGAAAACTTACCAATTAAAACTGTGAAATTAGTAACAGACATAGGCTGTGTATTTCAACAGGAAAATTTAGGAGCTATCCATGGAGCATATGAATATTTTGTCATCACAATTAAAGGAACTGTTAGGCATTAACAGTGAAATCCAGCACCATCTTACTTTTACTTTACAGCTACACAGGGACCGGACCTTCCTTTGTATTAACTTCACAGTTATACAGATTATATAGCCATGGGATTAAACTAAGAAGTCTGCTAGCAAAGTGACAGCCATATGTCTCTGTTATGTGCAGTTCATTAGCAATGTAACAGCTCGTGTTTAAGTGAAAATCGTAATTGACCTGACTTCAAATAAATCTATCTGCATTCTTACTCATTTTTGTAAAAGCAAGAACAAATTTTTAATTTAATGATTTATTTAAAAAATCTAAATTTGTGCTTACACTCAGTACTTACCTAGGCTTTAAATCCAATAAATGGTACTGCAATCCTAGCATCACTGAAAACAGTAAACCCAGGAAAAGGATCAGTCTAACTGGAAATACAAACTCAAATCAGACTGGTTTCATTCTACAATCTAACTAGAGCTCCACAGAGTTACACACACTGGGAATGGACCCTCAGTTTTAGTTCTACTGGGTAGTACTTTCAAAGGTGTAGTAATTTGTTACAACAAAATTTATAGCATTTTGGTTAAATTAGTGTCAAACAATTAAAGAACAGCACTAACTGCAACCCATGGTAAAGTGCCCCACAGCAGAGTATGTTAAAAGCTATTTAAAGAAATTATATGCCAATTTGTTAATCTTCACATTCCTTTCCACAGCGTTATCATCATGATGACAAGCTTCTTACATATACTCATGGCATATGCAGGTGCACATACACATATGAGTTTACACAGGTTCTTTTCACAGAAGTTATGCTCTAGTTACCAGACAGACACTATAGCAAACAGCTTAAATGAAACAGAAGTGAAGATCTTTCTATCCTCTCCTTTTTTTGCTGCTTCATTTGGGATCCATACTACAGTCTTGCCAAGTTCTGACCTTTCAGCCCAGTTACTCACGTCATGAACACAGACTTCCCATTAACTATGAAACTCAAGACTTTCCCTCTCCACACCGCATTGTTAACCACTTGGTCTGCAACAGCTGCTACTACTCCCTCTGCTTACTGGCGTCACAGCAATGCCAAGAAAGCTCTGTTTAGATCAAGCCTTTGTTACTCCTGACAGGTACCCAAGTCTCTTTGAGTAATATTAAACAGAAATTGTTAAATATTCTTTGGACATAACCACTGTACTGGCTCCCTGTGAGTAAATGCTTTGTAACCCTCTAAATCAATCAGTATGAAAACTTCCAGAGCCTTCCAGTTTTCCAACAGGTTTACTCCTGAAACTGATTTCCAGCTGGGCTTTAACACTCCCACTTTTATCAATGGCAATATATATACTTAGATAAAAAGAAACTTTCAATATTTTCCAAATGCCCTGTAAAGAAATAATGCCATTTCCTTTTGTCTTCCTCCACTTTCAATTCCTCACTATCCTAAACTAACTGAAGAGCTTTATAAATGCTTAGTTGGTTGGTAAGTTGTTTTTTTAATATATTTTTTATTTCCATGGTATAAATTATCTTTCTGGGAACAGAAGCTTCAATTGCTTGAGTCCCTTCAGCCTGAAATATAAGCTGGTTACTTTAACACATCTGTCTTGGTTTTTACCCAGAACAACTGCACTAACTTGACACCAGTTTGTCTTAAAACTACCCTGTGTCCACATAGATGTGCTTATGGTAAGAGGTTCTCTGTTTGTTTTTAATAAATATAGAACAGATATCCTTTTCCACTAGGTCTAGTCAACACCTACAGCTTTGTTTGTCTTTTCTTCCCCCAAAACTCTTATTTCATTCATTCTGAGAGCAGTTTAAACCCCACTGCATTAATCAAGGATAGAGTGTTCCCACATTAAGAAATATTCTCTGCAGGTATTTTCGTATCTTTGAAATTGGTTTCCAAGATGCTTTACATTAAAACTTTAATCTTCACAAGATTACTATAATTATTAGTTGCACTGTAATAACTGGTTTTGTGGCAACCACGTGTTTGATGCTCTATTGTTAAAAGAGGAGCAGTCCCTTTTATAAGTCTTTACTATCTGGAAGGCAGATGTATAAAGATACCAGGAAAGGCCAGAGACAAAAATAAACATCCCATTTTTTTTCCTAATATTTGCTTGATTTGTATTGTAATTAACTCATTTTCTATAGCTCTCACAACAAATTATCTTAGAACAAGAAAAGGAACTAACTGAAAGGCATTTATTTCCAGAGCCAGTTTCACTCTGGATCATACTGATATGCGAGGTACAGTTATTTGAGAACAGGGAGAACAGACACACTCAAGACAACATAATCACTGATGCCTCATTTCCATAGGAAACCAAGCTAAAACTACAGTTAGATGAACATTGTGTGTTTTTTTCCTGAAACTCTCAAATATGGTAGGTAAACCCCTGATGTAAAAATGTATGAAGCATTCATTCATGGAATTGTCTTCAGAAGATGGTAGCAGCACCCCATTCCTTCTAGAGGCTGATATTTCCAACTGAAAAGCCACTCTTGAGAAAGAAAAATGGAAGTTTGTCTTGTACAAGCAGATATATGGCCGAGACGAGCGTGGCACATACTTGCAGCAAGTCCATAAGCTGTACTTAAGGTTCGGTAAGCATAGAAAGCGGAGGCTAAAGACTGACAGTGAAATGACTGCACAGCTCCTCAGAAAGAGACATCCATTCGCTATCTGAAAAAATAGTTTTAGACAAAACATCTTTTATTATTATTTTATTATTTCTATTATTATTTTTGGAAACAGAAAAACTGGACAGTTGTTAGTGGGAGAA
Source organism: Coracopsis vasa (assembly GCA_026283785.1). NCBI lineage: Eukaryota > Metazoa > Chordata > Aves > Psittaciformes > Psittacidae > Coracopsis > Coracopsis vasa. Next base: position 16,005 of record JANHGB010009452.1, read on the forward strand.
GAAATAAGAAAGAGTGGCACAGACATTTCTAACTTTAACCAGGCTATAACATCCTCCTTGAACAAAGCAGGTGAGGTCTTCTCTTAGTGCTGAAGAAAATTAAGACGATGCTACCAAAAACTTTACTTCATACTTACGCTGGTGAACACCCACACACTTAAAACATACACACTTAGAGCTACCACACTGTAGCAAAGGTGCTACACTTTAAATCACCTTTCATAAACAACTGTCTCCTCTTTCAGTTCAAAGAAAATACTTCAGTGCACTGTCTGTTAACATGAATTATATGATGCATTCTTCACTTCTGAAAAATGCTTCCATTTCACTCTGCTTACAGGAACAGACCTTTGTCTAAATGCCCCCACTATGTGAGCTGCTAACTTGGCTATACAAAACCCACTGGTGGACTAATTGGCAAGAACACAGAAACACGTGTTTCCTTTGAAGATCACAGATACTGTATTAAGATTAGATTTTGAAAGAGGAAATACTTTGTTGAGTCTTCACGCTACAGATCATTTCTAGTTATAGTCCTTGAATTTTCCATTAATTCCCTATGAAATATGAACTGATGTCAATCTTGTTCGATCATATTTTCATTAAAGAAATAATAGCTAAAATGCATTATCCAGGCCAATGAATGAGACCACAACCTACTAGATAAGTGGCATAATGCACTGGCTCTTACAAATACTTTTCTTGCAATCTGTGATGCTCATGATCAGTTCTTTCAGCTAAAAAGATTTATTCTTAGAAGAATATGCATATTCCCAGTGACCTAAACACTGTTATTTAATCTAACATAGTAAAACTATTGTTAATGCAAAGTCTAATAGGAGATCCTTTTTCTTGGCTGTAATTCTCCAGGAAACTTAGGTAATGGAATCAAAACCTTGAGCTTTAAACAGGTGCTGGCACAAACATAGTTGCAGTAACCAGAGCAACCATAAGCAATGTTGTAGTTACCTGGTGTCTGCTCACTAGACTGGACTCATTTGTTTTCATAAGCCTTAGGCAGTTTGTGAATATATATCTTTGCATTAATTCCCACTTAAAGTTGGATTTAATTATACAAATTTAGGATGTTACAAATCTCACCAGAACTAAGACACCATTATTATTCTAACAAAGAAGTTAAGTAGATATTTGCCAACTTTTACAAAATCCTGTGTTAGAGGATGTCGCCAATAAAGTAAATACTGATCTTCAATTTCATTTCTGTTAGAAATGATGCCACTTCATATATTCTGAATTGGTGAAAACCTTCTGTCTCATAATATTTTATCAGACCTAACTTTTTGTTGTTTGGTTGGTTTTTTTGGGTTTTTCGTTTGTTTTTCTTTTAACAAGGAAACTTCAGTATCTTCCATATTTCAGCATCTGGAAACATAACGATGCATGGTCTGAGGGTACCCAGCTGTGATACTGAGAAAACTAAATTACCCTCATTAATTAAGGAAAAAAAAAAACCAAACAACAAATCAAAAAACCACCAAAAAAGCCACTCAAAAAGAAAGATAAACTTCAGGCATCGGTACCAACGATAAGATAGGCGTGAATAAGACTGATCTGCTTTGGGACCTAAAGTGTTGTTCTATCTGAAAGACAGATCTTCATTTATCTTCATTTAGTTCTGAATCTACAATCTGAAGATAAAACAGGTCTTGGACATCGTAGAGCTGCTCCAGGCATATAGAAATTCCAAGGATGTTGCAAGGAATGCTGTAGGGGAATTAGGTTGGATACAAAAAAGAAATTCTTTACTGTGAGAGTGGTGAGGCACTGGATCAGGTTGCCCACGAAAGATGTGAATGTCCCATGCCTGGCAGTTGGGATCAAGTTGGACAGAGGCCAGGCTGGACAGGGCTTTGAGCAACCTGCTCTAGTGGAAGGTGTCCCTGTTCGTGGCAGGGCAGTTCGAACTTGATGATCTTTAAAGTCCCTTCCAACCCCAACCATTCTAGGATGCTAAGACACGCTCCAACACTACTTCTGAAAGCCAAGATGCCTTATTTATTATGCTTTCTACTCAAGAAGTAAATAAACCACATTATAAGGAAGCTCTTGCTCCCATTGATGCAGTGGGGGCTTAGCAGGTTCCAGCACAACTCGTAGCAGGTAAGGAAGATGATAAAAGCCACTGTCTTTAGAAGAGCAAGGATTGAGCTCTGTGTTGAAAAAACTTCGTAATCATGACAGGTTTTGCAATCTTACCAGAGCAGATACTATTGATACCAGCAATCCAGACACTGGTAACAAGCAATGCAGCACTGGGAATACCAATGCTTGTGTATTGATAGTTGGCATAATAAAACTTAATAAATAAGTTTCACAGAGTGCTGAATCATGCATAGGGTAGTTAAAGGAAGACATAAAGAACTGAGGCCATTCCTAAAGTCAGGTTTGGTTTGATCAGCCTGACACCACAACAGCTTGAGTTGCTGTTTACATCTAAAGGCCTGAATATTTATTTGCCAATGAAATCAAAGCAAGCAGGACAATGAAGTCTCACCACTGAAAGTCTACTTAATTTTAATGTTAAGTGAACTTGACGCATGCCAATGCTCACATGGATAGATTATAATATAATTTCCACTTCCTTCTGCTTGATTTTAACATACTGAACTGACATTATATAGTTTTTTAAATAAAGCAGCACAAAAGCATTTGCAAAGTACTTATCATGCAAAACACTTGTAATCCTAAATTCAAACATACACACATTTTAAGCTGCTAATAACAATTCCAACTATAATTAAAATGGATTGAAAAAAGCATTTAAAAGATACCCTATGACTAAAGCAAAACACAGTGCTTAAAGCAATTATTTCCAGCCTTTTCAGTTTGGTTGAAATTAATAAAATTGCTCATTTTCTCTCTCTATCCAGCACTGCTGTATCAAAGGGTATTACTTGAAGATTTTAAAACTTCTACTGAATGACAGCTCCTTAAATTGCAGAAAGTTCAACCATGATAAACAAACACTCAAATGGACAAAGATCAGCACACAGAACAGCTTGTGCCCACCTCTTAATAAATATCAGACTGAATTTAGGTTGACAGCCACAACTAAATTAGCATATAAAGTAGTTACTGTATTTGATAGTTCATGCCTTAAAAATCACAACTACCAGAACCTATTTCTGATCTATCACTACGTGACTCTAACAAAACTTCATAAACCAGCTTCTCAGTTTTAAGATGTATCAACCTCCATGTTTTATCAGTGATGTTCCAGTCCTTAAGTCAGTATTTCTGACCTTTCAGATCCTGACTGCAAAGTTCTCCATCAATGCAGCAGAAAGGAAGCGTATTAATCCTAATTCCTTTAACTGCTAACAACTGCTTTGTGAACAAGAAAAAAATCCAAGTTGCAGAAGCATTTCCAGTATCAGACAGTTATCACTGACAGCACAAAATTCTTTTACTAGAAAAAGAACGAAAGAGTAATTCATTTGATGAACCAAATTTCAGCCTGATGTTTTTATAGGAGCAATAAATCCCTGAAAACAGGATTCATAATATTGATGGAGAAATATTGAGACAAACTCTAAACTATTAATGGTGCGAAAGACACCACTTCAAATGCTTTTACCTGTCTGAACCAGTTTTGCTGCTTTGACACACCCACAATTCTTGTATGTATTTATCCCTCTGAAACACAGAACAAGCATATAACACAAAGAAGCCTTTATATATAATGCCATATAATTATCCTTCATATTTCAGATGGTTTGAAAATCTATGTTTATGAATATAGTTCTGTGATCATGTTCCTATTGACTTCAATGAGGGCAGAATACACCTCGTGGAATTAAAAACTCAGTTGTCTCTTGACTGGCCCCAAATGCACCAAATGGGCCATTAGACCAGCCTTTCCATAAAAGCATCTGAAATATTTGTCTTTCAAAAATTGCATGCAACTGGTTTCATAACAGCACTCATAATGCTTCTTGCCTTGATCACCTTCCAGGATCATAAACCTCTTCTTTTTTCCTAACACAAGCACAGGGAAATGAATCTACCAGCTAGTCCTTTCCCACAATATGAAGTGTAATGAATATTTCTTTGCAAAGCAGGGAAAAACCACCAACCACGATGCACACACATGCTCTCCGCTTCAGACAAAACACTGGCTTAAAGCTAGAGATCAACTACTTTTTATTATATTTGGATATATCAGGATTCCTTGTTTCCACATGCAAGTGACTTGATTCTCATTACTGAATAACCACCTTATATAACTACTGAATAACCCTTACCCTGATTAACTATACTATTATTTCCAGTATTTGCGTAAGAAAAGAAGGAAAAGTCAGTGAAGCCATATCATTATTCCAAAAAGTTATATGGCAATATACATTCCATACTGCATACTTCTCCATTAATATATTGCTTTGTAGGTGTTATTTTACTGATTGAAATCTACATTTTATCTCTCATATTTGCAACACGTATGACTGTCTACAAAACACACTGTAGCAAAAATACAGCAGAAATAATTAAACTTTAGTCTCATTCCTCCAGTCCTTCACAGAAAATAAATACAAAAAAACCTCAAAACAAAACCAGAACACTCTTAGGAATCCTTTCACTGCTCTGAAATTACAAGCACATATTAGACACACACACCCCCCTACTGAAAAGATTCCTACCTGCCTTTTCAGCACATAAATGCTTCTAAACCACTGGAGTAGCTGAGAACCAATCATTTGAAACAGAAAGTAATTTAAGACTGCAATAAAGAAACAAAACACTGCACCAATGTGAAAGGGTATGTCACTAAGAAGTTTTACAATCCTTCCCCCTCGCCTGTTTGAAGTATGAAAACACAGGAGATTACGTGACTTGTCCTCTCAGCATCATACTGAACCTCTTTAAGAACCTCTGTGGAAATCAAAACAGAATAACCAATTTGTGCTTCTCTGTCCTTCACACAGAGACAGTTTCATCATCGTGAGACGCCAAAACAAGACACTGACATTCCCCCTGCAACAGAAGCTTTAAAGATATTAGCATGCTTTGGGTTTTTATAGCATCTCAGAAACATTCAAAGTCTTTACACTCAGTGGCATGTGTTGCATACTTATGTGTGTAATACCAATCTGTGCATTGCCCAAGGAAACAAAAGGGACCATACTTCCCTCTTATTATGCTCAACAGTTTTGGTCACTAAAAATGAGCTTGAAACTAAGAATTTTATTAATGCTGCTAAACTTAAAAAGGAAACATACTCTTAAAGATGGAACGCAAACTGAAGAGCGTTAAAGTAGCAATTTACTGTTGAACTTCTTTTAAGATCGTGAAATCATAAAATAAAATGTATCGTTTTCCCCACCATAAATAATATCAATGCCCAGGAATCTTTTATCATTCTTGAAGGCAATACAAAACATACTGAAGAACAATAAACAAACATTTTGCTAACAATTACTTTTGCACACCACCAGGCTGGAATTGCTCTGGAAAACTCTTCATATGCAAATTCCTGGAAACACACGATGCCAAGCTCATTTACTTTGTCTCCATTTTACAGGTAAGCTTCTAATCACCTGTAATTGGTAACAGTCTTTAGGTATGGGGGGAGGAATCTGGCCTAGCACCCAGAGAAAGATTTACACAGATAAAAAAAGTAATGAGGTGTCTAAAAACTACCTTTGTTTCTGCTGTTAAACAAATTTGAATTTTAAATACATTATTCATCTACAGCTAAAACATTTATCAGCAACAAACTGTAGTTCAGACGACTTCTTCCCCTGCCAACAAACTCTTTTTTCAGACACGGTATTCCTTCATGTACTCTTTGGAGGGAAATACTTCTCTGTAATAAAAATTCCTTCTGTATTTTTTTTCACTCCCTTCCAACTTATACCAAACAAGAAAGCATAACACACATCCTTTTATGGTTAAAAAGATCCTGACCAAGGCTCTTAATGTTCTTGGACAAGCGATGCCCACATTACCACAATATTTTCTTGACTTAACACAGTTTGAAGATGAGGATGATGCTTTCCATGCTCCAGGCTGAATAGATTTGTTAGGAAGACATGTCCTGACAGATACACTTAGGAGAATAAGGTCACTGATTAAGCAAGAAAGGAGCCATTAAAAGAATGGAATTAATATATTTGCAGATGATTACTTAACAGGACACTGCCAAGGTATTTTTGTCAAGTTTTGAATATTCCTTTCTCAATCAGCATTGATAAATGCCTTGCTGTGTGTTCATCTAGCTTTCAGTGTGTTAGAAGCTGCTTTGCAATTAGCAGCTGCATAAAAAAAAGTAGATAGACCCAAACCAATTATTTACTTAAAAATAATAAACTGAGCGTTTTCAAATACTTTTTTCCATAATAGTTTTGCGAGGATCTGAATGCACTCATGCACAAAAGGAACAACCAAGTATCTGGAGACAATACTGTGAAAATTTCCAAGTACTGTTTGTAAAAGTTTACATGCAATAAGCTTCCAAAACATTAATCTCAATCAGAATCTTTTTCATTGTATTTTAAAGAATCCAAAATTAAACAAAGATGAACAGATAAGACTTGTTTCCACTCTTTCTCCGAGATTTAAAAAGCACATTCTAATGTGTTTTGTATAGCTGTCAATAACTTAAAATTGATAATACCTTCCAAAATTGTCTTAATATGGTAATGCAGAGATTATTCATCTTTCTCTACAAACTCAGCCTTGCTTTTACTGTCCGACCCTAAAACATATTTGGCACATTAAATGAGCTGTTAAGCAGTCTTCACACTGAAAACTTACTATTGATTCTCTTAGCTCATGTGAAATGAGAGATTTTCTTCACGGTAACAGCGATGAACTTGGTGGAAGAGAATACCAATCGCACCTTGACCTACCACAAATCTTCCTGCATTGTTCTCTTGACTAAAGATCTATTTTTAAACTGTAAAATCCCTTAGATGGGCATTCCCAATTTGATTTAAACAACACTGATAGAGGATTAGGTTGCAGGAACAAGTTTACAAACAAACTCAACCAAATGTCTCAGTGCTAACCAAGTGCAAACGTTCTACTTCGGCATTCATCTCACTCAAGCAAAACTGTTCTAAAACTTCTTGGATGATGGAAAACTGAAGTGTCATCAAGCTTTTCATTCTAATGTACACACATTGTAATGATTTCTCTCCCTTTTAGTTTGCTTTCAAGTTTGGTCCATATGTGAGCACACTTTCAGATGCCTCGAAGCCCTCCTCCTTCTTTTCAACCACCTGGTTTTAGTCTCAACAATAATTAAGTCCACACAAGCTATATGAAGATCAGCAGTGAGACAGGGAGACAGACAACCGATTACCCCACCTAATACTGCAAAGGGTAAATTCAGCTTGTTATAAATGGTAGCAACTGAGGGTCAATCAGTAAAAACATTTCTCATCTTTTCATTTGATAAATTGCTATGTGACACATGGGAAAACCATAATGGCATAGCATAGGGATCCAAGGAGATAAGGGATTAAACCTGTACGAAGTGAAGCTTCACTATTTCTGTTGCTCACAAATCTGGCTGGTTTAATTAAAGTCTTCAATTCTACCTCTGTGGGTGCCAGAAAACTGCACACACACCACCTTGCTCCATAAGAGTAGTCCTACTGAGCACAAACTCACCCTTTGTCTTGCTGAACTGCATGGCAATTTTTTTTTACATCCTACTTATATAAATTACTAATATAATTGCCCAAATTTCCTGGGAATGCATTCCTCCAAACCTAACAGACTGCATTTTTTTTCCAATCTTATATAGATCTTCTTTTCTTACAAGGCTTCCAATGATTCTCAGTTCTTTGCCATTAAATTACATTTTTAGTGCTATTTTTTCTTTTTTATTTACTATTGCAGCATTATATTAAAGTTAATCTTTACACAGTTACTTAGCTTTTGATAACGGTGATAACATTTTTGGTATCACTGGCATAAAGCTTTCTATACCAGTTTTCTAGGAGGGGTAAGTTTATCCACTTATATTCACAAAATTCATAAATAAGAAACCAAGGGAAAATAACTCAGCATACTGCAATGCTGCTTCACATGAGTCAAAGGTAATACATGCCTCCAAGTTGCTTTAACAGGTATAGTCTCCTAAACCTGATAGTATCACTGCCTCAAGGCCTGTAAACTGGGCTGCGATCTGATCACACATCTTCTCAAAAAGGAACTGGCAACGTGGTAAACAAAAAAAAAGGGGAATATTTTAGTTATTAAATCGCTGCCACACGGTAAAACTGATGCTGCAAGAACTCGGTCATAAAATGCCAGTCTTGTTTATTACAAACACAGTTGCACAGCTTCTCATGAAACATTTGCTATTGCGACCAGAAGAATTCATCTGGTAGTTTCGTTCCAACATTTCCCTTGGTTTAGGAGAGCTCATAAGCCATGCAGTCCTGAAGTGCTGTATTATTAACACCACAGCCCTTCATTTCTAGCAAACAAGCTGCACAAACCCTGGCCACTAATCCAGATACACTGCCTGCTCCAAGTCTTTTCTATTACCCAGTATCCACCTATTAATTTCCACATCTTGAAATAAAGTCTCAAAATGTCTTGATTTTACATTAAAAAAACATATAAATTGAAACTTGCAAAAGCAGCTTGAGTTGCCACGTTAAAATGAATTGTTAATACAAGACAAACAGCTCTTCTGTTCACTAGTTCTTGGGCAGTCAAGGTTAATTACATAGAACAAAGACAAGAAATTACTGCCATTTTCATAGCCTTTTACATACACTGTCAAAATACACAATATGCATAAACTAAAATGGATATACAAAGAACCACAGTCTACCTAGAAAGTTAAATGCTCCATTTGTAAACCAAGATGAAGCACAGTGTAAAGAATACCAGATTAAACTTGTATCCTAGTTTAGATATTTCTCCCCGAGAGGGGTATCAAGCAGAGAACAAGCCAGATTTCATGTACTCCACACCTTGCTGGCATTTATTTGTATTTCTTTTTTTTAATTTTTTATTTTTAATTTTTAATGAAACTTTAATGAAACAGTTACAGTGCTTTTCTTTCACGCAGAACAAAGCTGGGGTCTGTGAGCTTTGGAAGGAAGGTATCATAGAAGTTCTACGCATCGCCAGAGCTATACTCTATTTCATTGAGCTGTATAACATACTAACAAGAACCTGATCCTGAGGAATATTATGTACTTGCAATGAGTTTATTGCCACTGAAGTCACTGGCAATGCAGGGAGCATCACATTCCTTTCGGAAATGGAAACCAAATGCTTTTTATTGCTTGGACCAATTGCTGGAATTCTGAGCGCCATTCTTTTTAATGCCAGAGAGAGTTGTTGTTGTTTAACTATATAGTTTGGGGGCATAACATTTTCCAGTGGAAAAAGTGACTTATATGAGTCAATGTAACATCTTACAAGTAATTGTCCAAATGTTAAGAGGTGTCCATGATACCTAAAACCAACAGGCACTTAAGACACCCAAGGAGAGTTATGGAGGGACAACATAAAAATCTTTATCAGTGGAAAAATGGCCTACAAGAAAGACCTCCAACTCTGAAGTCATACAGCTCTCCCTGTTGAGAGAGGTAACTTGCTTTTCTTTCAAGTAAAATGTGACAAAATGTACTGGACCTGAATGACTGCTCATTGTAACTGCAATGAATTGCAAATGTTATAGAAAGAGAGGGGAGAGAAAGAAAACCACTCCGGTTAAAGCCTTGGCCAAGCTCTCTACTCAGGGCTCAGGACTCCACTGTAAGTTTATATACACCTCGTCCCTAAATGCTTCTAGTCCTGTCTAAAAAACCTGGTGTTTTTTCATATGTCACAACTGCTGTGAACAATACACTAAATAAGAACTTGTGAGATGCATATAATTTGACCTACATTCCAAGAGCTAATCTAATCACTTAGCAAAAGTAAGATGGAAATTAAGTAAGATTTATGACTTCAAAAAAGTCACGAGTCTAGGTGAAATGAGATAGAATTAATGATTTTATCTAGGACACACATTATAAATGCTAAACAACGAAAATAATAATTTGGAATGAGCGTGTTTATACTTTGTTAACCAACACATTGTCCTCAGGGTTCTTGCAAATGAGTAGCTGGTTATTTACATACCATCAGTCAGTCATCAGTTTTAGTCAAGACATCAGTCATATTTGTCTAACATTTTTCTAGACCAGAAAAGATTTTAAGTAAAACACAGTATATTTGATACATAAACACATTTAGATATATTTTAATATATGTTAAAATGACAAAGAATGGCTGAGTGGGAGCAGCATTATTAGCTTAACTCTATTTCACTGTTTTCCCTCAACAGAAGTACTTCCTATCTATATTACATGGGTATACTTCAATATTGTATGTGCACTCCAGACAGTTAATTACATAACTGAAAGACAACATTTAATTCACAGACATCTTTTTGTCCAACTTCTGATGCACTAGTAACCTGTTAAGACCTAAGGATTGCACCTAACTGCATCCAATGAAGCCAAATTAATGCTCCTCCTCAATGCCCCATCTCTCCCATGGACGTGCTGTTCGCAATGATTACAGGTCCCAGCACATAAAAGACATACAAGTTCTAGCATGAAGACTTAAACCACTAAAACAGAAATAGCGAGTCAACAGGTCTAAGTTTTATTTATTCTCTCACTGAGATGCTGCTGGACAAAGCAGACTTTCCTTTACCCTTCTCCATCTAAAGTCTCCTTCTAAAACAGCAAATACTAAAATACACCTTATCTAAACAAGCAACTACTTTCCTAAATGGAAACTACTATAGAAATACAAGTCTTGATAGAAACGTAGCACATTATTTATTAGCAATTAATGGAGAAAATGCTGGGCATTCTTTTAGTAGCATGGTGGGAAGACAGCAGAACAGCCTAGATGTTTTCTTTCTTTTATGTTTGGTGATATTATGATCAATGACATTGTCAGTATCAATTAGGCAAAAATGAATGTGATGGATCATCCAACCTCAGAATGTTTACTGCTGAGAGTAACGAATTCAGCAGTAAAGCTTTAATGTTTTTGCCTTCTTTTAATACATTTTGATTAAACCTTTAAACCTAAGAATCACATAAAAGGGAGCAGTTATTTTTCAGGTACATAAAAAAAACCCCAACTGAACAAACCCCACTCCTTCCAACCCAACCAAACAAAAAATCCCATTTTTAGATTGAGAGCCATCAAAGCATTTTGTGAATTTAACAGAAAGTTACCAGCACAAATAACAGAACCCAAACAAGAGTGACTAAGAATCATATGAAATCATCATACAGACGTACATTCGTGTTAGTACTACTATTTCTTAAGATAAACTTAATCTAATAATCTGAAAGCCAGAACAAAAAAACCTCAAACACTAAACCAACGTAATCACTGTAACAGTAAATAACTGGCTCTTTCGTACACAAAATTGACTTTAAAACCTCAAAACATGAGCTGATGGACTTAAGCCCTGATCTGAAGACTAAGGAAGAAACCAAACAGTAGAAAGAGGTTGTGGGCTCAGCACTGAAATAGCCTGCTTAAAATCCTACCATAGTGCTTTATGTACTTCTGTATTTCCAAATGCATAGTTCCTGGTTAATGAATTTTACAGATTCTTGCTATACTCATATTTTATGTTCAACAACTTCTCAAATATTTTTCTTTTCAAGAAGAAATGGCAATGGGGAAGGAAAAAAAAGGGTTTTTTAAAAATAGGTCCAAGATCCCCTTCCCAGTTTAAGACCACCGTACAATGCTTGGCCTACATACTATGGGTGGACCACAAAAGATAAAACAAGCACCATCATTATGTAATAACCTGCAATTATTTTTATGGCTATTGAATTCCATTCTTCCTATGCAATACATAGAATGCAAATGTAAAGCAATAGTACAAATTACAAGCCCTAACAAGGCAGTAAATCTGCACCAAGTCACGCAACGTAACTTGCCTATAAACATTCCCACCAGCTGCAAAAAAGGCTTTTAAATTTCAAAAGCTGCTCTTTTTAACTTGTTTTTTCTTCGATTTTTTTTTTTTAATTTTCTTTTTTTATTATTTTTTGTAGAAAATTTATGGAAACCCCCCTATTTCTGCTCATTTCAGAACAGGAAATTAGTTCTATCAAATTAGAGCAAAATTCACAGAAATCAAGACAAATGTTCTAAGATTTAATTTATCAGTAGATGTGGCGGTCCTTTACTATTGCATTATGAAAATAAAATGAATATAAGAGAACTGTCATCAGAAATACAGTTGATTGGAGATTATGATTCATATTAAGATCATAACCTATAAAAATCATCAGCTGTGCAGAATGAGCTGTTCCAGTTGACAGATCTTATTAACAAACTCTTCCAATAAATTAGAGAAAAAGCTGATTTTAAAAAACTGGTTTTGGCTTTCAGCATATGGACCTTAAGGTACTCCTGAGACTAACATGTTTTATGTGGTTTTAGTGACTAGTTACTACAGACAAATCATGTGGTTGTGGAAAAGTTGTACTAATATAATTCGCTGAGAATGAAGGGAAATGATCAGTTTGCAAAATTCAAATATAACATGTTCTCACTATAAATTATACTTCTATAATGCTTTGCTTCCCTTGGGTTGTGGGCAGAAGAGAGTAGAATAAAATCATGAAAGGATGACTAATCAATCTGTAGTTTCTATAAGTATTTCTGGAGCTTCACTAAATTATAGCAGTAACACTTTACTCTTAACTCTCCAGTGCCAGAATGAGTAGATTCTGTAACAAAGCAAGAGGCCTGACTTACTCTGCAAAACCCTGTATGATTAATAATGAGACTGCAGCAGTCAGACTAGCTAAGAAGCACAATGCAGTGGGATAAGTTAAGATCTTACACTTCCATCTACAGTGACAACTAAAATATCCTGCTAAATTAAAAGAAAATAATAAATAAATGGCAAACAAAAATCCCCAAACCTTTTCAGCTGACAGATCTTATGTTTTAAATATTTTATCACCAAAAGAGTCACTATTTTTCTGACTCTACAACTTCCTAAACTGCCAGAAGCATTTCATGACATGAAATGGTTTTGGTTTTTCATTTAGTTTTGGCCTCACTCATTATGCCACCTCCCCTGCTTGGAGTTTCCATGCTTCTGGCAACAGGCTGCTACTCTGACACTGGCCAGCATATTGAGGAAGAGGAACGCTTCCTTGACGGCAATTAATTTAGTGCTTTTTGATGAAATAAGTAGACAGCAAAAGTAAACCGCAGTTTTCTGTGCACAGGCTAAAATGAAAGATTCTTAGAGACAACTCTCAATGCCAATTCTTCTTGATAAATGTTTTACACACACAGATATATTTATTTTCATGGCCTCTGGATCGTACAATTTACTGGCTTCAGCTACTACAAACTTCAGTTTCGAACGCTGCCAGTACTAACTTGTACAGACCCACTTCTAATCTAAAATCTCAATGGCTCATTATAATTGCATGTTATAAAGTTTACATTTAAACTATTAACAGAAGAAACCTAGACAATCTTTGACAATTTGATATTCTGTTTAAGTAATTTGATGCTGCTACAATAAGTAATATAATGAATATCATACCTCTGTCTACTTTTAAACCTTAAACTATTGGCTCCAAATGCCTATAATACATCTCAAGATCAGTAATACATTATAGAATACAATCAGGAAGTTAAGACTTAGTGACAGAGGCATAAAGTTAAGTAGCGTAAGATTGACAGCAATGTACTAGAAGATCTCTATGGAAAGCATGCTCAAAGTATTCAGAGTTATTAGAACTACATAATATTGCAGAATTACCTAAAAGCCTTATAAATTGGCAGTCTTCCTATTTGTAAAGAAGGTAAAATGACAGCTGGCACCATAGACACGATAAGGTTCATGTGATGTACAGGTACATTATTCTACCCAATATAGAATATTGAATAGATAGAATATATATAAAATAGAATATGGAATATATAATATATATAGAGAGAGAGAACACAGAATATACCCAATATACAGACATTATGGGAAGACAGTCAAATAGTATCTACCTCAAAATGCTTTATGCTCTTTTGAGAGGTAGCTGCCTAGCATAGTGTAAAAAGATCAAGTCAGATCTGGACTCCAATTCCTTCTTGCCATTGACTTTGTGACCTTAAGACACCACACATTAGGTTTTAGTTAGCAACAAAAATCAAACAAATTTCAAAGGAAAAGAAAACATACTTTTTCAGACTATTTAGCTCATTTTTTTTTAATTGAACAGCTGAAGTACTACTTTTTATACGAGCATGTTTGTGTTTTGGTATTTAGAGTAATTTAACACGAACCTTAAAAGCTGTCAAATAAATCAAACTGCTAAATCACAATAGTAAAGAAACCAGCCTGGGGAAAAAAAAAATATAAATCTCATTTGACCCTGAATACTATGACTTAACTTCTGTTTGTTCTCTACTATAGCTGATTACTCATACACACACAAGTACTGCAATCTTTTCACAGTACTTGGAATTTGGTCTACGTCATAAACAAAGGTTGCACTGAAGTCTTTTAACAGACTTCCAAGTGATGAAATCACAGTAGGGAAAAACACAAATATGTTCTTATCTTTCAATTCGGACTTGATAAACCTTTTCCACTGACAGTCTTACACACAACTGTTTGGCCCCTGGCAATGTGTCTAGACAATGTCTCTTATTTGTTTCAGTTCTAAGAGATACGCACTAAATAAAATGGTCATCACAAAAAAAAACCTCATAAAAAATAGATTTAAGGATTAAAACCCAAAATTCTTCTACAAAAAGCGATTAGGTCTGTTTTCTGTATTTCCTTTACTCTTGAATAGTAAAAAAATTATTGGAAGCCTGCTGCTCACAGCATCATAGGTAAATTGGTCCAGATACTAGCTATTCACCAGGGCACAACAAGCAGATACTTAAGGAAAATGAATACTTTAAAAATTACATACAAGAAGGTGGTGGTAATCACAGAACATCTTTCTTAGCCAAAACCTCACAATCCCATGGAAATAACAGAAAAACACCTAAATGTCTTGCTTTCAACAGCATCACCGGCAACATATGCTAAAGTTCACTCATACTGTGTAATCATACTACAGTCACATAACCCAGTGTAATTTGTATATTACTGAGCAGGAGGTTTTTAATGAATTATCATTATGATAACACATGTCCCTGTAGAAAGAATGAAACAAGATTTGGATGAGGTATTTCAGATGCTAAGTCTATTACCTCCGTTATTGCTGTGGCACACATAGTCCCTGTAAAGAAGCTCAAGTGTGTACTAGAGACTAACTCTCAAAACCTGTATGTACAGTGAACGCTTCCACTTATGAAATAGTGGCAAAAATTAGAAACACTGCAACCAACAGAAAAGAATTTAAGCCAAAATTAATGTGATTAGAAATCCAACTGCAAAAAAGGGAAGGGGAAAGCATGACAGTAAACAGATAGAGATATAAGGGTTTTCCTGAGCAAACTAAAGCTCCATTTTAGTCAATAAGAGAACCTTAATGAAAGGCTTACCAGTAATGAACCTTGAAGTAGTTTGAGCCACCAGCTTGATTCTGCAGTTATTTCAAGAATTAAAATTTAATTAAAATGATTCGCACTAGAAAACAATGCAGAAGTGGATAAAAATGTCCACAATAAATTCAAAACCTTTGTATTAAAGTATACCTCTGTAAAAGAAAAGATAATGAAAGGGTGTCTTTTCCTAAATGTGCTTTTTCAGTGTAAATCAACATTTTCTTTCTGAACAGTTCTTTAGCATGGAAAAGAAAGAATGATACTTTTTTTCTTGCAGACGTGAAGCAATGTGCCAAGAATACTTAGGAAAAAAAGATTTATCTGCTGCAGGTGGTATTATGTTTCCAGATACAGAACTGAAGAACTTTTACTAGAACTTCACAATTCAGAGGAGGAGACAGTGTGTTATGCATTGCTCTTTTAATCATTCTTGCTCTTCATTACGTGCTCAGCTATTTTCCTTAACATGTATATACTTGAACTGAATTATAAATGTAGTACAGTGAATACCATTAAAATGACCTGGTTAAATCTGCCCCTCCAGTATAAAAACCCAACTCATCCTATGCCTTAAATCATTATTTATAGGGAAAGAAGAATACTCTCACCACCATCAGTACAAATTCGACAGAGTAAGATCTTCTGATTCTGGAGTGTATTCTTAACAACTCCAAAGATTTTGTATCACTTACAGACTGTCCTGACAGCCTACATCCTTAAACCTGAATACTGGCAAACTACAAAAGGCTTTCCAGCCACACTTGTGTTTACCTACTGCCATCAATAAAAATTTCAGCAGAGAGTTACAAATCATTGGGGCACAAGGAGTAATTGATGAGGCAAAAATAATGGTCTTTAAATACTTCACCAGATTTTAATACAAGTAGTGTTAATTAAACATCAAAAAAGAAGATAGCAGAGAAAGTATAGCACAGGTTTGAACTTTGCAAATTATTACAGAGAAACTGTAAGGCTGGCTACAGACTAGAACATAATTCAAACACATTAAATTCTGCAGTTAAACATTAAGCTGTTAATACACTAACAGCCTTCTATTACTGACTGCTCCTCCACCTTTCAGGGTAATATATTAACAATTATTTCCACTGCATCAATCAATAGATGTTCTA
The DNA here is from genome assembly GCA_026283785.1 of Coracopsis vasa. Classification (NCBI taxonomy): domain Eukaryota; kingdom Metazoa; phylum Chordata; class Aves; order Psittaciformes; family Psittacidae; genus Coracopsis; species Coracopsis vasa. The sequence continues at coordinate 32,678 of JANHGB010009452.1, forward strand.
TCATGTACCATAATCCAGCAGGTAGTACTGAAGCCAACTGGCAGACATGATGGAAAATCAACTCCTATTTTATTGCAACAAATCAAAGATCTATTTATGTCAAAAGTCTCATCAGAGAAAAAAAAAAGACATAGCTTATTTTTTTTAATAGCTTTATAAATCTGGAGTAGTCAGAGAATAATTATTTCAGCCACAACAGAGTAGTTCCAACTCTACCTGCCTTTATATTGCTGTCTTAAGAGATGACATTTGTATAGCTGATAATGTCAGAATACAAGGAGCTAAACGCAGCAGGGGTAAAAGATCCATGCCTGCTGCAGAGCACACACTGTCATAATTCATGCTGGAGCCTGAGTCAAACCATTCTGTTGTCATCAAATACTACTGGAATAAAACTATTTCTTCTCCTGTGGATACTCATTCAGACTACGTATAACTCTCCTACCATAGACAGTTAATATATCTGCTTGCATAGTAGAAGTCTGTGTGAGAAACCTAAGGATTTCATCAGTACATTGCCCACCAAAAAGGATCAGCTATTATAAGGCTGTTATATACAAAAACACATTCATTTTAACCCCCCAAATCTTAGACATTAAGGTTTTAGAAATGTGAAAATAAAGAAAGTCTGGGAAACTGATTCTGCTACCTTCTGTGCATGCCTCTTCACACCACACCATCTGCACATGCATGCAAAATAAATACACATTTTCCTTCAGACTAATGAATCATTCCGTACTCAGGGTGAACAACGCTCCATGAAGCAGTTGTGGAGCACTGATGGTTTATCCACAGTATACCAACCTTGTTTAGAGAAGGTGGAAGGCATTCAGTGAACATTACATTAAAGAGGAGTATTCTGTCATGCATGAAAACATTATTCTTTAGAATCAAAAGTAGCATCTGTTTCTATCACAGGGTTCTAATGTTACATTAATTCATATATCACCTTCCAACCTCCAAGTTACACAGTTTCCCCAGAGACTAAACAGAGGTATAAGACAGTTCTGTGACTGAACCTGTTAAGCATACTGGGTATGTACTTGTCCTGAAATTCCCAACCAATTTAAAAATGTTCCTGGAAAACAAGGCACTTGCTGTCTGCTCTTGCCAGAACTCCATAGTTTGCATTAGATGTTCCCAGTCTTCTTTTTACCACAGTCTTTCAGAAGCAAATCACAGCTACCCTGCAGTCCAGGTGAGCTGCTGCTGCACCCTGCTTCTCAACACCACCCTTCCTGAAAAGGCCTTTGTCAACCATCTTACATCTGGCTGGAAACGTTCCCATTAATCAGGATGTTCTCTTCTCATTGAAGACAGCAGCTGGGAGAAGGGCTGCTACCATGAACACAGAACTAACTGAAGATATCTGGATGTTTTGGGGAAAGTTAGGAGCAGCTCATTACTCAAACAGCAGTCTACAGAAAGTAAAGAGATCACAGGATACCGATCTCAGACTACAATCAAAAAATAGTTGTGCCTGCCTTTATTTTCACAGCTCTTAGCTTGAGACATCTTATTTGGAGAAACTGCAATTGTGATCTAACAATAGTTGAAGACTGTTGTAACAATAAGATGAAGAGGAGGTAATGGGATCCACACCGACATTTTCATCTTAACGTATTAGTTACTCAACATTAAGTAGCTGTTCTTCCAAATATTTAAAAGCAAAAAGATGATTAAGAGGCAGACATGCAGTTTAAAGGAAAGATGGGTGTTCGTAACATCAGGTGATTCAAACTTTGTCTGCAGTAGAAGTTCAGCACTTCATTCTGACAGCAATGATAACACTGACAACCCAGATCTTTCACTGCTTCTCTGAACATAGTAACACTGACTTTACAATGGGCTTCCACAGCAATGGCTTGAAAGAACGACTGTCCCCTGCTGTGAAGACCACTCATTTCAAATTATTCCATGCTGGTGGTTTGTCACAAGTTTGTTTTGGGTTTGTTTGTTTTGGGTTTGGTTTGGGTTTTTTTTTTTTGTAAAAATACTTTTTTCCAGCTCAAATCAGTATTCTATAGTCCTACTTTCTAAAGTATCTGGTCAAATCAGTGTTCAGAAACAAAGCAAACATCAAACCCCTCAAATCTTATCATCAATATTTGCTTTCATTCCCTGTTCAGAAATGGTGTTTTTAGTTTGCTTTTCTGCTTCTACTAATAAGACTACTGGTACAATTTGGACTGCTCATTAAAAAAACCAACACTTACATAACATGAAATTCCACAGACTAATATAAAAGAGTTTATCTGTAAATATTTAAATTTGCTTCCCAAGATAATACCTTGGATATGGTCAAGAGTTTGCTACTCACAATATTGTCTAAAAACCCAGAACATTTGCATTGCACAGAATCTTCTACAACAATCCAAATCCTGCAAGGTCCTTTAGAGTGATAGGTGTGTATCTACTACCTGGCAAAACAGCATGCGAAAAACCAGTATGTCCTAACATCACCTTTCCAAAACACAAACCAATCAGGTTTAGAAATGGTGGACTCTCAAAGTCTTGGAAAGGAGAAGGGAAGGAAATTCTAAATTCTTACTAAGAACATTTCCAGAATTCATACTCTTTCACAAATACTCTCAACTTAGACATTAACTTTACCTTGAGAAGGTACGTAGGAATGTTACTGAAATCTACAGGCAACTTCAAGAGGAAGCGAGCTGAGAATTCTCCAGTCTGTGGAAAAAAGGTAACACTAATGAGACCTGGTGTCTAAGACAGAACCACAAACTGAATGTTCCGAGTATGAAATATTAACTAGAAAAATGTGAGCGCTCACACCAAGCAGAAGGGTTCAGATTTACAACATTTCTTACTGGAATTACTGAAGAGGGAGAAAATAATTTACAGATTTCACAGATGTTATGAGATTTCACAGATGTTATGAGAAAACACCTTAAAACCCATAAAACATCATTGCCAGTAAGTCAACATCAAAAAGTAGTCAGAATACAACAATGTGCATGACAAAAATCAGACTATAGTTTGTTAGGCCCTAAATAGAGACCTATCTTGGCTCTACTTATTTCCGGACAAAGGCCTGGCAAGACGTGCAAACAGTCTGAAAACAAAGCTAAAAACCTGACAAATTTAAAAGAGCATATACATGAGAAAGAGACATCTTCCCAAGTGAATTTGGAATGCCTAATGTGACACTGGATCACAAGCGTCCTCTGAATAAACATAAAGGAAAGAACTGAAGTAGCAGGTTTTATAATTTATATTTCAGAGTTATGTGACTTTTAACACCTAGACAACCGTTTACTAAGAATTTGCCTAGCGTCCCTTACACACTGCTCTTTATTTATGCATGAAGTGTATGTAAAGGAAGTGGAAAGGATTTCCTTTCTGTTTCATACACTTCCCGAAAACCAGACTTTGTCCACCTGGTTATGAAGCAATGAAGTTGGCTCTTTTTGAAAAACAAATGCCTGCCCGATTTCCTCTATATTAATTTCTTTGTTCATCTCTATTTTTTAATTCAATAAAATAGCCATAGAGCAGTCATATCTGTCATGTTGAGTTAGCCGTACAAAAAGCATTAAACATTAACTGCATAGTAAAGTATAGAAAATTGGGATATCTTGACGCAAGGCAGCAAAAGTTGTTTTCAGTTTTCACACTGCCCTGTTTTTGCACACACCCCTTACTTAGTTACATGATGACATACAATTTTTAAAACACAGTACTTCATTTTAACAGGCAAGGGGACAAATCAAAGGGGTATGAACATGCAGCATCCATTCTCCCACAGTAACACATATGTACTACTGCACTGTTTCCTGAACATATGAACTATGCAACGAAAAGTGAACATGTATTAAAGCCAGACTTTTCCTGATTATACTACTTGTGAGGATAGATGCCAGCTTTCTGATGCTGTATTATTTATGCATGCAGAAAAATCACCGCCTTCTTATGCATGTATAACACAAAGATTGCTCTGATGACAGTCAGGGCACTTGCTTTTTATGCAGAGTGAAATGGATATTATAGACAGTGCTTCTTGTCTGGATTTCGCTTCCAAAAATGCCACAGGACATTGGCCATAAAACCCGGAAAGTTATTTCTGGTAATACCAAGTTTGATGAACAGGGATTGCCACTGAACAGATGAATGGCCTCTAATAAAAACATCAACTGCTCCAAGACATGGAAGTAAATAAGGACTCACAGACTACATCTTTGTGTCATTCAACCATGACTATTTTGCAGAGCATTACTTCCCAAAGTGTTCTGGAGGGGCAGGGAGCAGTCCCTGTCCATGGTACTCGCCTACCCAAACCCAACCACCTGGTCACAGCCACCAAGTCCAGCCAAATGCATTTTTGGCCACAGCACTGAGAGACTATAAAGTTAATGGGCATCTGTATCGGTCAGCACTCTGTCAACATGAAGCTGCTGAGCTAGATAATGGTTTGTCTCTTGGTCATAGGTCTTGGAGATCACAAAATTGGAGATTCTGGCATAAATGTGTAAGAAAAAAATTCTGTTCCATTTTGGGACACAGCACTGAATTGAGGCCTCCTCTTCAAAGCTTTTTAACTCATGCACTTACGATGATTGCTGTCATAACACTGTGCAAGGTACTCATAGATGATAACTTCATCAGTCTGGTGAGCTACTATCGATCCCTGAGAGATGGCAATAACAACAATTTCAATGACTTCCAGGAAAAGGAGATAACATGCAGTTTATCTCGTTTTTCAAATAAACACTCCTGTTGCCCTGATAATCAAGACTAACAAAGCAGTTGTAAAGGACAGGAAAAAGAACACAAGTTAGTTTCATAGTTCTGAGGTTTAGGACACTTGTAAACAAGCCTCTGTCATGTATATACCAGGTTCACAGAATCTCCAAACAAGGCTCTCAATCTTTTCTTGATAGAGAATATAAACTTTGAAAACAAAGCACACGCTACAGAAACCTCAAATAGCTCTGCAGTGATTTAAAGGATTTATCCCAAAATGTATTTAAGATTTATTTTATGGGAATATTTTTAACTAAGACAGCATTTTAAATGCAAAAAAAAATAAATTGTTTATTCAGTCACCAAACAAAGACTGAGGAAAGACTTAAAAGGCTCGAGTAGATACTGCTTTCCTATTGAAAAAGAAGGAAAACACCCATAGTTTTCTACAGTCTTGAGAATTTTGACAGCTGCCAAAAACTGTGACAAAATCTCAATACAGTTCAGAAAGTCTTCTGCATTTCAATAAACCAGTCTGATGATATTTACAGATGTGGCAAGTTGTTTGTGATGGGAGCTATAGAGAATAACATTTAAGAACACATTAATGAAATATTCTGATCTATGAACATAAGAAATCTGAAATTCTCTGATAAAGAAAATTTTACTTGGCTTAAAATAAAAAGCCTATGTGACTTGTCTAAGAAAATTAAAACAGTACTGAGAGTTGTAAACATCCTTGTGTCACCTGTAACTTAAGGATGATTGAAGTGACATAAAGCTGAATTTTAGGCCCTGATACCAGGAATGCTGAATTTTCATTGATTTTCAGACTGCATCTACTTCAGAAGATGCTGCTTCTGAAGGCCAGTATATCCTGAGAGCATGCTATTGATGAAAGTAAGGGACATGTATTCAGCATAAACACAACTGGGTATTTCCTGATGTACCTGACTCCAAACTTCCCAGGATAAATATATATTACCAATGCAAAAAACCTGATTTTTGTAAAGCTTACTCTGTGGCAGAGATCCATTTAAAAAAACCTAAAAAAATAAAACACCCACAAACCAAAATGCCTACACTGCCAATAGCCTCATTTTAGGAGGATGAGGTGGCATACGTGGAGTATTTCTATGCAGCACGGCACATTTCCTAAGGCAAAGGATACAACTTCAGGAAACAGATAAGCCCGTTTAATGTCTAACTGTTGCATGACGACGTGGCCCTACAAGGTCACTGCTCTAACCCTGTCTCACCTCCTACTGTCCTTCTGCAGAAATTTAGGTGTTTGGGGATTTTTATCTCTCCAGTTTAGGGTACTGAAACAACTCAGCTTAAACAAATGCCAGAGGGACACAGGCAGCTGCAGCAACTCAGTTGTAATATGGCACCACACCTTAATACATCCTACCTCTAAGCAGGCTGATTAAGACAGGGCATCATACCAACACTGTTATTCTGCCTCTCAAATCTTCAGAGCTCACTCAAACTTCCAATTAACACTATACTGTGCCCTGTAAATACTGCACAGGCCGTTCAACAGTTTTCATAGTTTTCATCTATAACTCAGATGAACTAACACCAGGTTGATAAACAGTTACTCACCTGGAAATCTGGTTCAACCAAGGTAGTGGAACGCCAACAATATATAAAACAGGAACATAGAAAGTGAGTTGAAGTCAAATAGAAGTTTTCTCCATTTGAAACAAGGCATGGAGATTCACAGAAATAACTCAAGTTTAGCAAGATAAGAGCTGTATTTATTAAAACAAAAGTGCCACTAAAAGCACTTTGGCAGAAATATTCTTAATAGCTTACCCAGTTGTTTTTCTTGCCAGCATAGATTTCCATGTTTTCTCCATACTGGGGCTCTTCAAGTAAAGTCTGATATTCGAACATGAGACGAGAGCTCTCACGTAATCGGCTGCACTGAAACTGATGATACTGCTGCACGAGCTCTTTCACAACAAGGAGGAGGCATTCAGGGTTTGAAGGATTCCAAGAAGCTAAATTCTGTTGAATTAGAAAAGAACAGAGACCAAAATTGTCTACAGCAATAGAAAGACAAGCACTCCCCCTTCCATGCTGATACTAAAGGCATGTATGCACATGGAAGGCTTGTGACAAACAAAATAAACCTTAATATTAAATGCAAAGTTTATATCATGCTTTGGAAGAAAACCAGGTCATGACTTTCAGCAACACGATTCATGATTTCTGAATGACTGTGGCTGGCAGTGCTGCATTAACTGTCTACTCATCACTCATTTCTGTGATTACAATGAAAAAACATACATTTCTGTCCCATGAAAATGGTTGGGGGAAACAAGAGTTCTGGAAGGTGGTGCTCCCATTCTTCAGAAACACAGACATTGTTCTGGCTTTGCTAAAAAGAAAAACTTCCAATCTTAGAATGCGGATGGAGCACTTAGGGAAACACGTGGCTCTGAGTACAGATTTGAAAAGGACCTGATATTTACATAATTTACAGCATAAAAACCACAACAGGACATAACTGCTGATGACACTTTGCTTTGTTTTACATGGATGAATGAACAGTTCAATGAACAGTTACAGGAATAAACTGTACTCCTTAAACCTCTGTCCTTAGAAGCTATCACAGTGTCACAGACTTTACATTTGATGATGGCTTGAAGTAGAAGCACTGGTTTGGGTTTGGTTGTCTGGGTTTTTTTCCTTCTAGACAGTAAGAACACTTATAAAATGAGAATATTAACACTTCCATATCTTAAAAAGTAAACTACATTCTGGAGTAACTGCTGAATGGCTGAGATACTAATGCGATTCATCTAAGTTCCTCAAATACATACTACCGAGAGACTAAAAGCCTTGTTCTACCTTGTCTGCATCTACAGCTCATAAAAATCTAATCCCAACTTGACCCATTTAAGCTTATCCAATTCTACAGACTTTGTCAGGTAGACAGCGTCTTCTAGGAAACACATTTTGTATCATGCAGTCTAAAACCAGACAGCGTATAACCTTAAATTTCCTGTTCCCAAGCTGCTGCTGAAATAAAGCATTTCCAGAAAGCCAGAGGATGTAATATGCCAGTATGTATTGATATCAGCCAGACAAGTGGGAATAACCTTTCCTCCTAATGTCATTGGTATAACACAATAGAAATGTTCTGTCAAAGGAAATGACCAGCAATATTTTAATAACTGACCTAAATGCAACCAAACCTTTTGTTTTTTAAATAACATTACACTACAGAACAAAAAAAAAAGAACTGAGCAAGAGGAAATCCATTGTCATCTGTCCAGCATGGAGATAGAGTACTGCTCTCTTCAAAGAATTCAAGAACACTGCATGAAAACTGTCTTTATGCTGTATTGCCTTAAAGCTACATGAATTAAAATGAATTGTTTGACTGTAGGATCCTTACTAAATACCTTTCATTCACTAAATAAAGATTCAAACCAAGTACAAAACTGGTTATAAAAACAAATCACCTGGAGAAAAACTCAACTACCCACCCAGTGCATACATCAATTGCAACAGATTCTCACTGATGAAAGAGTAAATATACAATGGTTAAACAAATTGTCTCTAACACAAATTCTCATTTAAATAAACATTCATTTTAAACATTTGAATTATATTACTGTAGTGCTTCTTGTCTGGCAGTTGGCCATCACATTTCTGCCCATTTTGTTAACTTTGCAGAAGTGCTGTTCTTTTCAAAAGATCTAATCTTACAAATTTTAACAGAAACCTTTCTGAATACAATGACATATTTATGTATGAAAAAAAATCTTACATATGTAAGTGCTGCTTATTTGCCCTCGTCATTATTCACCTGAAGATACTTTAAAACCATTTTATTGTGATCCAACTTCAACAGTATGTCAAAATCCACGCTACATGGTTCTCAGTTTCAAACTGTACCTTCTTTAATCTTTCTTCTATTTTTGAAATCAAAGACAAAGTAAGCAACTACCTGTAACATACACTGTTGAAACCTAACTAAAGCAGGATTTGATGTGATCTCTTGCACAATGTCTTAATCGCTACAATTTCAGCATTATAACAGTTCTTCTCAGAACACACAAGGATTTGTCGCTTCAGTCAATGAGTAGTGACTCTGCAACAGTAAGTTGACCTCTTTTGAGATAAAAGATCTTCAAGTTTTATTCAGCCACACAGCATTATATTTAGCAAAATCTTGAACTAAAGGCTTTGAAGCGAAAAGAAGGGTAGCCTGTGTGCTTATGTTCTCATTGTTTGCCTGAAGGCTGTATTCCAACCCTAGCCAATGCAGCTTTTTAAAGAAATAGTATTTTAGAATACTTTAAACATTGGAAGAACAAAGTGAGCTTCCAGTATTTCTGTGCTCCATGGATCCAAGTTTTGCCGCAAAACCCAAATCTTGCGTAAGAATAATGCTCTGAATGCAACTTCAAAATTATGAGGTTTCAGAGAAACCCTGGAACAAACATAACCTCATTTTCTGCAGCCAGACTGCTGAAGCCTGGCAGGTATGAAAAATCTAATTAAAGAAATAGCCAGCAAGTATATACACAGCAAAAGACTTGTTGCTTTCTGTGGCTTCTCTCAAAATCTCCTTATGCTCTTCTCAATAGGACCTTCAATTTTGTTGCTGACAAAATTTATACATTCACATCATTTTACCCAAATGTCATGCATGCTAAAAAAGACAGGGTTTTTTTTTTATCTGGAATTACTATAAAATTACAATTTAAATGAATTTTATATTAAAAAATGACCATACTGACTGCGGTTTTAAGTTAGGTATTTCACTCAATAAATCTTTTCTAATTTGAAACGAGATTTCTGCAGACTTTCCAGAGAGTTAATCAAATTTTACAGAACAATCACTAAAGCATTTAAAATAAAGAAATACAGAGTTGGATCCAATTCCTTGTCTCCTTTGCCAATAGATATCTTTAAGTGAACTCTGCAGTGCAAACTCTCCAAGTTTCTCGTAAGTTAGCCAGCTAGACTGAAAGTGGCCCACTGTATAACAATATACAAATATGAATCAACTCAGAATGTGCATCTTCAACTAGATCTGCATTCATGCTTGTCTCATATGAAGGCTCATATTCACATCTCAGATTGGTTATGACCATTTTTAATGTATCATTTTTTCAGCTTATCATAGAACTTACCTGTCATTTCTGAGCACATGCATGGAGGCTCAGTTCAACAGTTCTCTTTTGTCTAGACACTGCTCTCATGTCTTTCCATAATTCCAAAAAACTAGGATCTTCAGATCTTAATTTCAAGCTTTTAATTGGCTTTTGGCTTGGTCATACTGCATCAGAAGATGACTATGTATTTTGGTACGTATATATATATAAATCATATATTATACAGTTTAATGGCATCACAAGATGACTATGTATTTTGGTATGTATATATATATAAATCATATATTGTACAGTTTAGTGGCATCACAACATGACTATGTATTTTGGTATGTATATATATATAAATCATATATTGCACAGTTTAGTGTCATCACAACATGACTATGTATTTTGGTATGTATATATATATAAATCATATATTGTACAGTTTAGTGGCATCACAAGATGACTATGTATTTTCTTGTATTACAAAAGCCCAGTAATATCCTCAGTGACGACTGGCTAATCCCCATTTTCCCCATTAGAGAATAAATTCAAAATGTAATGGAACAAGAACTTCCATATGACAAAGCATCAATGCCCACAAGTTGTAGCTACTGTCATACAGAAGACGACCAATGATTATTTACCTATCTGTGAGTAAGCAATTCAACATAAGGAAGCTGAGTATTCTTTCATGGTGGAAGCTTCCCTGGCAATTGCTAACTTCTTTCTTTATTGGTCTACATTTCAGGATAAGGTCTTTGAGAAAATGAAACCTCTAGACCTTAGAGTAATTTACTAATAGCGTGGATGTCCACTAACTTTGCCCTCCACCTCAGTTACTATACAAAACCTTGTCAACAGTAAGCATCCATTAAAGTATGTCACACTAGGGAAATGCAAAGTGATTCAGGACATCTGTTCTGAAGATCTGCCTGATATCAATTTAAACAAGCTCACCAGACAGCATTAAGTTGCACTAAGAAGTATAACCCCATAGATCTTGTTGGGGTGCAAAGTCAATCTTCAATTTCTCTGGCTTTTGATCCTGTCTCCTGACAGGAGTTGGTTCCATAGCAAGTAAGCAGTTTGACTGAGAAAGGGGTTTAGGCCATAAGACACAACCAAGGTTCTGAGAAAAAGAATACACTTAGAAGTATGTATAAAGAGGCAAAGATACTATAAGGCCACTCACAGAGTGAAAATAAAGCCATTTCAACAGTAACTCATTTAAGTGACTAGCAGTGACACCAACTGGATTCAAGAAGAGACAAAGAAAATCTGCAGGCAGACAGTATCAGTCTTAGTGAGATCTTCTTAGAGGTGAGGCAAGTGAAACCCCCCCCACAAAGCAGCTTCTCAGGCCCACTAGCAAAAACATGCAGACTTCAGCTTTCCAAAGTAGCCATACTACCCAACTTCTGGCACAGAAACCACATTTAAATTTTGTTCTGGAACATTTTGTGCTTTGCAATCTTTCCTTTATCCTTCCAAAAATCTAACTGAGAACCTATGAGAACTACTCAGTGCCTGTGATTACCTATTCCTCCTTTTTTAGAACATAATGCACCTCATGTTCCATGAGCAGCTAATTCATAGCCTCCTTCACAGGCTATTGCTTATTTCATAACTCCAGGCAACATCTGCAGTGAAGTATAATTCTATGCTATCAGAAAGAAAACACGATCATTTCTAATTGATCTGAAGTTGTTTTTCTTTGAAAATGTGTTCAAATATCCAGGTTGCCAGAATATCTTCCAGGAATGTGATTTTAAAGAAGACAGATTGTAACTGTTTTTCCTGGCTATACTACAGGAAACAACACCAAGATCTTATTTTAAGTTAGTGTACTTTTATATTTCTAAGCAAGAAATTAAACTTCCACGAGAAAGAAATCAGTAAACAAAACCTCCCAAGCCCGTAACAGTGGTAATGCATCTCTACAGATCTTTCATCCAGAATTATCATACAGGATAATGCAAGTACAGATTTGCATTTTGTTTATATCTCTGCACGCTACATGCACGCAACTTGTGCTCTGCAGTGGCTTAAAATCAGTACCAAAGGAAGTTTCTACCTGAAAGAAGAAAGATCACGCTGTGATATCAGCACTTAAGCTCCGCATAAATACAGAGGAGATAGATAGAGGTCCAGTGGGGTACAGCATTAGTCTAGAAACTGGGATACCTGGTTTCAGTCTCTACGTTGCTATAGTCTTCATGGGCCACCATGGGGAAATTGCTCACAGAGAAAGGCACAGGATAATTATCTGCCATATGCTCACATCTTTCTATCAACAGATATTTTTCACAGTATTTGCAGGGCTGGAGTGTTAGAACAACTTCAAAGGCTTCAGTTTCTTAGCAGCCAGCACTTAAACATCCTACAGGCTGCAGCTTCAAATCAATCACTGTAAACCTACATGCCATCTACTTGTCATCTTGTTTTCACAGGTTCTTCATATCCCCCCTCCCCCAAAGCACCACTGGAACAACTTTCTGGAGTGATCTGCTGAAAATGATCATTTTTGGGCACAAGCAAACATCAAAACTTAACATTTTATAAAAACAGTTCGACTCAGGAGCACTTCTATCATGGCAAATACAACCAAAAAACTTACAGACCTTGTGTGTTCTACTAGCTTTTGCATATAACAGATAAAAAGTTATTAAAGATATTAAAAAGATATAAAAAAAGATATTAAAAGCTTTGTATAAAGCAAAGCTTGGGATAGTCAAAATTTACTTTATTTTTTCAAGTTTTAGCGAGGGGCTGTGAAAACTGGATGCAGAAATTACAGCACCTTATAAATGCTTAGCTCTAATCTCAAATACCTGAAGGCCTTAAATTAGCACGAAAAAACAGAGCAGGAAAACAATGCATTAAGAAATGAATTCTGCTTTTGGAAAAGCACCTTACATTTTGTATAAGATTATCTTCCCTCTTTTCTTCCACTGGGCACACAATGTGATTCTTGATTCATGATCCCATACCAAAAGCAACTCTAACATAAACCCCAGCAAATCTGACACATGGAGAACACTCCTCTGTATTCACCTAGCACACATGCATCACTTTCCCTCAAAAAGGAGGGGCAAAAAGGGGCAAACTAAACTTCCAAAGGTTACTACAGATCACTCCTATGCCCTGCTGTAGGAGCAGTTAAGATAGAGCTGATCTTTGTTAAGGGTGCTCTGGAGATGCAGGAACTGTGAAGTTAAGCCCAGGACAGCATTTTTAAGTTGTCCATTCTTCCTGAAAAAAGTCTGCCTGTTTCTCCCACAGAGCTCTCTTACAGGTTAATCAGACCCTTAAAAGCTACAACTGCCTACTATCAAAGAGAGAGAGTACAATACTATCTAATTAATCTCCTAAAGACTTGGCACGCAGAAGAATTTCTTGTCCTACTTTGCTAAGGGATTAGAGCAAGTTTTGCTCCTTTCCAGACCTCCCAGCACACCTCTCTTGGAAAGCAGATGGTACCTTTATCTGTTCCAAGAAGGAATTTCTTAATTCTCTCAGCACATATAATTCCTTGGATAGGGAATCCAATGAACTAATCATTAGTTAATCTATGTGAGTACGCAACATTTTTTTCCCCTTGGGAGTCTATTACCAGAGGCGTACATATTTAACTTGACATGGCAAGTAAAAGGAACAAAGCATGAAGACAAGATTCATTTCAACACAAGACATACGCATGTGCATCTTCTACCTAAAGATTTACTCATCACGCACTCATGGTAGCGTGAACAGGCTCCAACTCTTCAGACCCTCGGTGGACCAGAGAACAGATCACTGTGTCTCAATGTTAACACTTCATCTCAAGAGCCCCTTTCTAAACAGCAAGTCTTTCACTCTTATCACAATTTCACTCCAACATGACACCATCTGCCTGAAGAGTCTTTTGTTTGCTCAATCTTGTTGCTTCCTCAGGCAGCCATTAGTGATAACAGAGAAAGTTGTGCTTCTTGGAGGAAAAACTGATGCCTATTGAATATAAGGGGAAGAAACGGCAAAGGAGACTCAGGCATTACTAGATCAACCTGACTGGCCACAAAAGAAAGCCTTGCTGGAGAGAAAGACATTCATAGTGTTAATAATGGCAGTGTAATACACTGAGAAAATCTGAGCAAGTTCTGCAGCTTCTTCCAAGCCCTTTCTAAAACTATCCTCACAAAGTCTAGAAATCCCTTTAAGTGTTCCTACAGAAAAGGAGTAACAGTTAATACACAGTGATCATATCGGAATAGATAGCACCAGATTTAGATGCCTTTAAAACAGGCAGTGGAAGAGTTGCTATGCGTAGCTCCTTAAATGAGAAGTGGTGAAAAGCCTCAAAGTGGTCAAAGTCTCTGAAAACTGATAAAAAAGATAAGCTAAAAAAGGAGCTTTTGCTTTGTCTTCATCAGCTGTGAGTTGCCCTTGTGAAAATACTGAGCAACATAAGCAACTGATGTTGGGAGGAAGCAAGTCACAGACCCAACAGTCATTGCCTACAAGAATAATTGCAGAGTCAGTGACTTCAACTATCCCTTAAAGACTATTTGAGAGCATATCGTGTGTGTGTCCCCCATTTGTTATCTAACCTAACTACACAGTTCACAACTTAGATTTTTCTCTTGTTCATGTTGACAGACTTCACTTACCCTTAAGGCAAGATACATCAGTACAAGGTACTAATACATGATTGACTACCTCTGATGGGGTATTATCACAGCCTACAGAGAAAGTGGCCTGGAGGACCATCAAATGTTGAAATGGGCTTCCAGCTTCCAGAGGAAATCTGAAAACATTTGGATTAAGTTCCATTGTGAGATGGATTGCCTAGAACTCTTAAAGAGTTTGCACATAAACACAGTCAAAAACCCTGAAGACTTGGAAGGAACACCAAGAAGATGGAAATAGAGAGTATCTAACTGGACGAGTAAATTAAATAAAGCACAAATTAAATAAAAAGGGGTTAAGGGAAAAAAGAAAAACTAAGTTTGAAATGCATCCAGATTTCAGTCATACAAGGGTACCTTGCTGAAAAGCGTAAGAAGAATATATATTTCCAAAGCTACCTAGCACAGCTTTGACTGTATAGAGAGTATAAGTTTAGGCACAGCCTGAGCTTCAGCTTGTGCACCAGCTCACTGACAGCCTGCTCAGCTCCCCCTTGCACCCAGAATTAGAAGCAAGCTTGTCCCACCACTAGCCTTTCAGTCTCCACAGGTCAGAGAAGAGCAAAGATGAACCCAAGATCCCTCTTGCCATGCAAGAACTAATTAAAAGATGAGTGATGATTCTGCAAGTGCTCATATGGCAACTCACAGCTAAAGACTAATACCTACATATATAAGTGCTCCTTCACCACTTACCAGGTCTTCAGGATCTGCTACTCAATTTTACCCTAGAGGAGCAACTCAAGCTCAGTAACAACTATTGCCCACCTAAGAAATGAGTTAATTCACTGAGTAATCAAGATTAATTCAACATGAATTCAAGAGAGAATCCAGGAACTCACAAGGCCAGTACTCTGGGCTCAGGTATAAGCTAAACAGACATAGCTTGAAAGAAACGTAAGCCTAAACCTCTTTTTCAGCCTTTACATTAAGATTTAAGCACCTGTTACTCTGGTCCAACCTTCTGGCTCATCTAACTCTGTGACCTTGAGAAAGATGGTCACACTCATGTGACAATTAAAATAAACTCTTTTATGTTTTTTTAAACTAATATAACACCATGAATGGAAAGTCATTAAATGTTTTTTCCCTTATTTTGCTAGTCTACAATCATTAAGTCTTTCATCTCATGCACATTAGTTAGTATGGCAGAGAAATATTTTCTGCCACTTTGCCATCCTTCGGTCAAATGATCCATACACATTCCTAATGTTCTCCTGAAACGAGTATTTCCTGGACTGAAATACTATATTTTAAAAGCTAATATTCTAGATTTTCCACATTTTAGGGAGGAATTGCATTATCAGAAAAGCTTGTGCCACAAAATGAAAGGAAATGTTTCTCAACTGAGCCCTTCAGAGAACTAATGGAACCAATTTCGCATTCTATGCTAGCAAGATTAGAACAAGAAAGGCAAAACTACCCAGCTTATCAGGTATTTTCTTCCCTACAAAATTAAGCAAGTAATATCAAACTGTGGACGTTTTTCCCAATTTCTGGATTTGCTAGGTGAAAAGTCCAACCGAAATGCTGTGATTAACTAAAGCAGAACTACGGACCTCAGCATATTCTCTTCTGCTCACACTTTGAGACAGAAAGCCAAGTTTTGTAAACTGTGCTAAGAAACACTGAAAGTTTGGAAAACGAAAGTGAGGTAAATATAGACAATGATTTAGGTTAATAGAAAATCACAAAGTAATACAATGTAGCTAACTCCCTCTCAGCCGTACAAATACTAAGGTTTTGGACTAAGAGGACAAATAAAATGGGAAAGTTAAAAGAGAAATTCAGAACAAGGAGAAAAAGGAGTAATTTCCCATTATAGAAAGGCCTTGAAGGAAGAGGAAATGGAAAGATGATAGGAAAACCTTGCTTCCTGTCATCCTCTTGAATTCTTTCTGCTGAGCTGTACCACACGGCTACACAGACAACCCTAACCCTCGCTCTTGGCACCGTATGACTTCTCAAAAGGACCTCCTGAATTCTGGCCTCACACAGGTTATAGTCAAGCTGACCAGGCCATCCCAGGAAAGGATTCCCAGCCAGACTCCTCTTTTGGGGATTTTAAACCAAGTACAAGCACAGCAAAAATAAAAGGCAGAAAACCCGTGCCTGGTTTGTGACACCCCTTGTTAGCTGTATTAGGAAAGAAAAAATGAGGATTGCCTGGGGGAACTGCATGGAGCTCAGACATCAAATCCAGACCAAAATACACCCAGAATTAGATTCTTTCAGGTCTGGCTTAAAGAGCAATAACTCTATTGTTTGAAAACATGAACAAAAATGTGTACTATAAAAGCCAACAATATTGGCCAAAAGGTCCTTCTGTCGGGAAAGTTCCTGAGTGAAATTACTCTTCTGATGGTATAAAATGTGACCTTGTTCCCACTGCCTATCCATACCACCCAAACCTCAGCAACCATACGCATTTACCGTATATATGTGCACATATATGCACACATACATCCCCAATACATAAAAATGGGTAGGTTCGATATAGAAGGACAGGAGCAAGCAGTTTTCAGAACTCACATTTGTTTTAGAAAATCAAACAGCAAATAGCACTGGATTATAAATCATCAAAACACATCTTGACATAGAAAGTCAGGGCATGACTAAAAAGTGAACACAAAAATGTGAATATAAAGAAGTTTAAAACAAGGAAAAAAAACCTAATAAAATGCAGGATCCAATACCGCATTCTGTTTCACTTAAATTCCCCAAGCTCAACTGAAAACAAAGTAATTTAAGGCTTTCAGTACAAGTGTAATAGGTTAGAGGTCCAAGAATGAAATCTGCTGCTGCCATCCCAAATAAAGCAAGCAGAAGTGACAGTGATGCCAAAATAATTTGAACTTACCCACACATTTCCCAGACAAAGAGAACCCACTGCGTGACTTTAACGTTATATTCTGAAAACAATCGTGCTCATTGCTCTTATGTGGGGCTCTCATACTAGAACACGTAACACCTGCGTCTTTGCCAATAATACAACAGACAGGCTTTTTAGAACAAAATAGTTCAAATGGCACTACCTAACATAAGGGGTGTTTGGGCTTTTTTGTAGTTACTGTGAGCATAGGAACAATTGATGCTGTTAAACATCTGTCTCATCCACCTGATAGTAAATGAACAATAGTTACGGAATAAGGAGATATTTAAAGGATCTCTACGCTACTCATTAAAAGCTAAATCAGCAAGTTGACAGTAATAATGATTAAGATTCTGAACACAGCTATAGAAAGCAATACAGCCTTCATGACAGTCATCATATAGCCAAATGATAAATATGGAGTCTAATAACTACAAATACAAGAACTTAAAATAAACATTGTTTTACAGAAGATACAGTGCATGACAGCCAATTCACTCAATGAGCACAATTAGCTGAATCAACTCCACAGTGACTGAAATGTGCACTCAGTAATAGCAATTAGACAAAGGGAAACAATCCTCCCAATACTATGCACTGGCACGAGAACAGCAGTGGCCCATTCTCTGAACTTCTGTGATGGCAGCGCCGTCCTCCCTCTCCCACGCCAATGTATGTCACTAACACTAAGTATTCCCATATATACTATCCCACAAGGACCTCATTCAGCACTTACTAAGTTTCAGGAAATGCTAACGTCCTCTTGCCTCCGTGCCCAGCGAGGCTAATGGAGCCTTTTCGATATCAATGGGTGGGCACAATAATTATGGGAAGACTAACTGGAGACTTGAAGTAGGATGCTATGAAACCCAAATCCTTAAACTGACAGTTAGCTTGCATGTACTGCTATTGTCTCCTCTTTGCCAAACAGAATATATTTCAAAATCATTGGAAAACTGGGGTTAACATTTTGCATAAGCACTTCAGTTATTAACTGGCTCACATTAACAATCAACTAGGCTAACATAACAAACAATTCTTGTTACTCAAACTGGCGTCATTGTAATGAGCTCCAAATTAATCTCATCCGTACACAATCACTAATCTTGTTTTGTGCCAACTGAATTTTTAATCAGAACCGAATGAATCATAGGTTGTTTTTAAAATACATTTCTAATACTTGTTGTCCAAAATGAATAAACACTAGAGCAGGGAAGAAGCTTTTTATTTACATTGAGAGAAGCTGATCTTATTTACGCATACTATACACAAGTATCAAATGCATGCGATAGTTGAGGACATCTTTAATGAAAATAAAAAATAAACAAGTTTGTTTCTAGTGTGAATAGCATCATCAACCTGAAGAATTTAGCCCTCTGACTGTAATTGAAACTGTATTACAAAAAAAACCCAACCCAAAATATAAGGAACAGTTGCCCCTCTGTTAAGTTGTTCCTCGATGGCTACATCATTCTACAATAAGATCAGAATGCACACAATCAGACCCCGTGACCAGCAGAGTAAGTACTTCTAAGGCATTTAAACAAGCATATATTTTGCAGTGCTAAACTTGAGACTCAACATCAGTTTCAAACTGAAGTGACATGTAATATTTGTGCGAGAGATAGAAGCAAAAATGAGTTTCAATGACCATTTTCAACTTGATTCTGCGATTGTGATACCGATTTAACAAAGCAGTTGATTAGCTCTGCTTATTAGAAAAGGAGCACTCAGTGTATCACCCCAGTGCGGAAACACTGGCCCAACTATTTAGGAATTCTTCAGGAAATAAAAACCCCACAAAACCAAACCACAGTATGAAGTTCTCACCTACAGCATCTACTTTTTAAAATGCAGTATTTCTGGAATCTTGTTTTAGCTGTTTGCCTATAAGCTGCTTAACTGAACACCTATTAGCATGCTTGGTGAAAACCTAACTCGAAGGTCTGCCCATGGCCATGGAAACTGAAGGAGTGACTGAAGCCATCTGCAGCACAGCCATTCAAATGTCTTCAGGGAGCTCTACCAACAGCCTCTACTAAAGCCACGTAAGCTTGAGGAATCTGGAGTACCTGGTTCTCATTTCAAGCTAAGCATAATGCCTGACTCAAGCCATGTAAGTCTGTGATGACTTCTGCTTAGAAAACAAGACATTCAAGCAGATGAGAGCAGCGCAGGAAGGCTCAACATCAGAATTCCCACAGATCCAGCTGTACCTATTACTTACTTAGAGACTGCACTCCTCATTTAATATCATCTACATGCTTTTGTGCATGGTAGATTTTGTTTTGATTGCCAGGAACCATTGCATCAAAAGTAACGGAAGATTGCTCAAGATTAAGAGCCTTAAATTACATTCAACATGCTAATCTATTTTTATTTATATTTAGTAGAAAGACATGGTAACACATAAAAGAATCCTGTTAATATCTTAGAATTCAACTAAAATTATCTTCATTAAACAGCTCTGAGATTTGTGGAAAAAAAGGACTTATTCAAATATTCAGCATAATTGTTAATGTAACATTCTGAAAAAACTCTGCAAACCATGCTGAACACTAAAAGGCAAATGAAAAAGCAAAAATACTCCACGTAGACCACAGCTGCAAGGTAGAGATAATGCATTCCGATAACATCAGGATGGACTGCAAAAGAATGACCAAGAACCTTATCAAAAAAGGTTACATTTACATAGTGAATACTACAGTAAGGCACAATGACCAAAGGAATGCTGTTGACTTGCAAATTTCTTTTTTTGGTTTGTTTTTAATTAATTTTAAAATAGGCTGGTTCATATATCATCATCTATCAAGGAGCAAATGGCTCTTCAAGACGCTATCCAACAAAGAGGACGGGAAGTCTGTTCTGTGCTTAGGCAGAAGAAAAACAACACTCCCAAAAGAAGCATCATTAATGAATAACGTAAGAAAGAAAGAAAGAAAACTTAAAGTTCTTATCCTTGCTAATGACTTCTTTTCACATAAGAAATATGGTACCATAACACTCCTAGCAAGCTTCTCTATCTGAATAGCATTTCTGCAAGATGCCCCAAATTATCTTTATCTAATATCTCATTTTCTATCTGTTATTAATTTCAACTTTTCAGTACAATAAAAAGTGCTCCTCTTCCTTTAACATCAAGTGTAGAAAGTGGTTGCTAGAATGAATACTTGTCAGGAAGTTGTAAGATTGTGAAAAAACAAAACAAAACGGGAAGAATAGGAGAAGTGGTAAATAAAAGAGAGTAAAGACAATTCTAGAATTATCATATAAAGAAAAACCTTTCCTATAAACAACTAACAAATCTAAAAAAGGCTAAAAATTACTAAAACAACTAAAACCAACTAATTCTTCAGCAGCCTCCTTCCCAAAAGAGCCGGCAAGCTCAACAGCAAAGTGATTGGGGAAAGGAAATAAGACATTCAGCTTTTAAAAATTCTGCTAGGTATGCTAAAAATAATTATTAAAACTAATTATTTTAAGATTGTGTAGCTTCTTATTATGTAACTTAGTAGCTTCTAACTAACTTACTATGAAGTGAATAAAGCTAACACCAAAGAACGAGCGTATCTGTCACATCACATGTGAAGGACGTGTTCAACTCTGTGCTAGTGCCTTGTGTTCATCCACCATGACACCTGTACCCCAGCACTGAACAGTATGACAGCATGACAGCCTCTAACTTGCTTTGCGGAGCTCTGGAGTCATGCTCATAAAACACAAGAGGCTGCAGGAGAGGACTATGCAAAGAACCTAGCAAGGCCCTACACCAGGAGAAGTTTATTAAGGAACACTTTGCAGGTGCATGTTTGTGCCAGTGACTCCCATATACCCTTACAGGCACCCTATAAAATGAAGTATTTAAAGTGTCAATTGATTTTTGGTCAACTTTCTAATAAACACTGAAAGTACAGAGGAAGTGACCAAGCAGGAATTACAGTAGAGCTCTCTGGCAAAGGCATACTTTTCTGTCACAGCCACTAAACTCTGCAACATAACTACAAGCATCGCAGACTTAGTGGAAAAAGAAAATGTGCTCAAATCCTATTGACAAATGATACTGTTGACCCAGAAACAAGGCTTCAGATCTGCAAAGGCAGCAGAATAGAGCCCAAAGAGAGAGGGACAGCAAAAGAGAAAGACACTCTGGGTTTCAAAATACCTTAATATGGCTTTAGTAACTTCTGAGAGGGAAAAGTATTTTAAAAGCATAAATAGCTTATTAGACAAGGTTGGATGGGGCTTTGAGCAACCTGGTCTAGTGGAAGGTGTCCCTGCTCATGGTAGAAAGGTTGGAACTTGATGAGCTTTAAGGTCCCTTCCAACCCAAACCATTCTGTGATTCTATGATTCTTCAAACAAGGCTTTATTACTTGAGACTAATCTTGAATAGGCAACAAAATGCTTGGTTTCAGGTTGTAATATTTCTTTTCCACAGTAATAAGACTGCGTAAAAATATTTTATTGCTAATTCCTGACCCTCCCACCTTTTACAAGGGCATTTCTTTGTCTCGATGGCAGATAACACTAACACATATGAACAGCTACCTTTCTTTGATGCAGTGGTTCCAACAACATACAGCCTGGCTCTATTCTTCCTCACGGGAAAACAGAAATCAACATCACTATACACAGTTCTGCTACTTTCTAAATGCTTTTTAAAGACACAATTGATAATTCTTTCTGATGAGACAGACCTTTTAAGACGGTCAAATATTAAAGAGACATCTTCTTAAAGATAATCTGAATAGTTATTGTAAATGTCATCTTGAGTAAAATACATAAAAAACCCCCAAAACCCACATTTATGAATTCAACTTTAAATCACATTAGAAGAAAAAGTGTTTATACTCACATAACAATGAAAACAAAGGTGGGTTTTTCTCTTTATTCTGCATTGTTAGAAAATTCCTACTGCTGAAGCTATTTTAAAAAAGCCAAGTCTCCTTGCACAGTATAAGGCTCTCAAACAGTGAAGTACTTACATGCAAGGCAGAAGGATCTGGCAAAAATTCAGCATCCTCTCCAAAGATAAAATCTGGTGGCAGGTCAGGATAGTGAGCATTGAAAATTATATCCCCTGAAAAGTAATAAATGAAAACATTGTTTGCATTTTTATGTATGTGCTTATAAATAAAAATATTGTACATCTGATACACATTTTAATACAAAATTTGATAGCTACATTAAATATATTTCATGTACATATCCATATATTTTACAAAACTTGACATGCAAGATAAGCATCAGATGTTTTGGGGGATGAAGTCAAATTCCTGAGGCACAGCTTCTTCCTCCTCTGCAAGCAATGAAACATGAAATACATTATTGCTTCATATCTCAAATGGCAATTCAAACACTACTGAGGGCTGCCTCAAACCATCAACTTAGGAAAGTAATCTTGTTTTTAAGAAGTGCCACATTTAGACTGCTGTGTTTGGCATATTAAGTTAAAGTCAAATGCAAACTACTAAGATTGGAATTTTCAAAATACTGAAGCTTTCAAAACTTAGTAGCACTTACTCCCTAGCCTCCTTGCCACCCCCAACTCTTAGAAGGAAGAACATGCAGTTCAATAGGAACCATTCCAACTACCCAAATTCAGGCCAAGAGAAATGCAGTATTATGCATCTAAATGGAAAGACTAAAATTAACTAAAACCATAAAACCTCATCACAGCTTGGCACTGGGTTCTCATCTTGCCAGTGTCACAAGATATACAGTTAATTACTGATGTGATAGTGCAATGAAATTTGGGTTGTATTATTTCACTAGTAAACATACTTCAGAGTTCCTATAGGTTGAGGTGGTCATCTGCATGTCAGCTCTTAAAAAAAACCCACCCATTATCACTGTTTCCTCTTCATGAAGATATGACAGCATAACTCTGAGCTTTTACATAAAGCACATTTGCGAGGTAGCAAGCATCAGAAGAAAGAAGTCGGTACCTACACAAGACATTCAACGTGACAGTTTTAATTGCTACCATTTTGTAAACTTATCCTGGCTCTTGCTGGAAGCAAGGATGCTGTAAAGATTAATTTGCAGAGGATAAGGGCTCACCACCAAGAAGCCAACAGCCAGGCTGTAGTAGGGATGCTCTACAGTATCACTCTAAATCATGAACTCACTGATCAGGGGACTCAGCAGAACACAGTGTAGGTTTATCCTGTCCACACTCCTTCCTTTCACAACTGTCAGGAGCACATGTAAGTATGGGACATGGGAAATAATAGAAGTCTGCCAGTTAAAATACCCAACACAGTCAACAAAATCAATCTTTCATTTCATTTCAAAGAAGAACAAACCAGGCACCAATCCTAGAGGATACTGCATAAACTTGCAATAAGAAAGGCACATATATTAAGTAAGAGAAAATAATTAGTAGACTGCCTAAACCTTAATACAGCAACAAAGAATTAAGAAAAGTTGACATTTATTAGACTGGATAGTTCCTATGCCACAATAATTCAATCCTTTTCTTCATATTTACTACAATTAAAAAGCTGTGTATCGCTCCTTGCAACAACCTTACCAATTTCTACACCCAGAGCAGGCAACTCTTGAGGTTATGTGTTGAAGGAGATGGCACCTTTATACATTCTTTGACTGATCTTTCCTTAGATAAAGGTGTGTTAGGAATAACTCGGAACACAGCACAATGAAAAAGACTGGCCTGTGACTTAGGTAACCCAGTGCTACTCTGAAGGAAAGAACTGTATCTGTGGTCTTACCATGTTCTTATGTGATGCTAAGTAACTCATTTAACACACACTTTTCATATTGCAGTTGCTAGTTGCATGCTTTTCATTCTCTGCGTTCCTGTTTTAACAGAGTTGATGAAACAGTGCACATAACTACAGCTCTGCTCACCAGGAGCTGCACACCAACTACACAGACATTACAAAAGGCTGCTCAGAATAAAAGAAGGATCAAAATAACTGCATATTTTTTATGTTATAACTCCATATTTGATTAGTGGAAAGCTGTTACAGAACCTTAGATCGTGAGGTGGCTCCAAGGCTCTTCTAAGAGTAGTGAGACTGCCATAAACTGTATTCAAGTCTGCAAGCTCCATAGTAATGGGTGAACTTCAGCAAAGCTCTGACAGTAGGTACAATGTGAAGGTTCAAGCAGGTAAAACTTGTTTCCCTGCAGTGTTTTCAGTTCTACAGCATGAAGTGAATTCACAGCAGCCCCCAGTACATCATCATATGCAGTGCTGAAGTACAACAGTAAACTGAAATTGGCGTTATTAGCTTAAAATGCTAAGGGGTAAACTTTTACAATTTGAGGTTCAGGTCAGCTGCATATCCATGCAGTGATTCCTGCTGTGGAACCAGGGCCAATACCTAAGGACAGGACCCTCTCTGACCACTCAGGTGTGATGCATAGTCATGCTGAAGTCAGGCACATCATGGTTGCCGCTGGTCAAACCTCTCTCACATGCCCATAGCTGTTCTTTATTACTTTCTGTCACACTCCTCCTGCTGAGTGGTAAATCACTCCTTATCCTCAGTGAATGACCAACAATGCAGATATTTTGGTTTAAAAAGTTTTCATGATCTACTGCCATCACAGAGCTATTCAGTACAAGGAAGAGAATCCAGAGTCAAAACTAACATGGTGATTTTTTATTTTCTGTTACTGTTACTTACAATTGCTGTAATTCCTTCTAACGGCCTAGGATAAATATACCTCAAATCCAAACTCCCAAGTCCCTTTAGTAAAAGTAATTTTGAAACCAGTGTGTACACCTTGAGATTATTTTTCCCTATAGTATAGTCATCTTCCAAAACGCTATACAGTACCTGGCTGAAGGGTCCTCCAGGTTTCAAAATAAGCAAAACTATTACTTCAGTGTCTGTTAATCATACAACCACAAAACACTAGTGCTGAGACATACTCAAAACATTTTATAACCCCATGGAACCAATGAAATCATGCTGTTGTCCTTATTTTCTAACTAAACCAGAAACACAACACTCTCCTTCCTACAGTACCATAGGTTTTTATCCAAATGTAAACCCTAATTTATTCTGCTACAATCAAACCTCACACAGGCTGGGTGACATTAAAGACAAAAAAGTTCAGAACCAAATGGCATTTCCACTTCAATGTAAACACCTAGAAAAAAGCAGTGCTTTCTATCATCAGTGGCTTTCATTCTGGCAGTTAAACACTGCATCTGAAGATCGAACCTTAGAACATTTTCTTCCATGGACTTAAAAAGGAAAAAAGCATCCCCTTGGTCAAATCTTATTCTAGGAAGTCTCACTTACGCCATGAATCCAAAGGCATTCAGCTAGTTGCTAAAAGGAAAGAAAAAAAGAACCTTTTTCTGCACCATATTAGACATCCACCCATGTGATCCCTGGCCTCTCTATCTTTTCTGCTCCATGCTCTCCCCTTCCACATAGTTTCTCTTATGTCTTGTTTATTTTACTATACTAGGACAGAAAAAGTAACACCTCTGACTCTCAGAAGCTTGGGTACTAAGGAATGAGTTTGCTCTATTCACAATTATAAGCATGAGCTATTTTCATAAGTTGTATATTCTCCACAAAAATACACCATTAAAAATCAAACTAAAGACTAAAGGGAAACAATCCTAAATCTGAATTTTGTTCTTGTTAAATACCACAAGCCAGAGAAATTAAAACTGCAGTTAACAGTTTGCTTGGCAGGAGTATGACACATACATTAAAAAATGCTTCTTTACAGTCAAATACAAGGTACAATGGCCAAGGCAACAGCAAATCTGGTTTTACTTCACGTTAATGTTAACACTAGTCTCTGCATTGGGCTTACAAAATAAGGTGTTCATTATTTTGAATCACAAGCTACCAGTTTGTCCTGACCTAGTAGAAATACACATTTTTATCTTTTTTTTAGTAATTATTTTTTTTTTTTAGCAATTTACAATTACAAATTTAGTTTAATAATTGCACAGTTTGCCAGTGGTTTACCTTCATTCAATATAACTGTGCTGCGGTGAAACCATAACATTTTCAACCAATAAAGCCATTGGCAAAATTATGGCGTTTAAAGAGTCTGAGAATGGTTACCACTTTCATTTGGAAAGCAAAACCAGCAAAACCCCCTGCATTCTCTCCCCTTCTCACCTAAATGAAACAAATACCTTTTCACCTGCATCTCCAACCCATGAGTATGCAGTTCCTCATGTTTCAACTGTTATTCCCTTGACAGTGGTGTTCTCAGGGCTACTGATCATGACCATCCCACTATTAGAACAAAGCAAGCAAAACCTTCACGCTTAGATCCTATTTCTCTCATTTCTATAGATATACGAGCCAATAATTACTTCAGTGGAATTACATTTCTAATTAAATACTACTACAGAATTTAAAATTACTTTAATAAAGTTAAAGCCATGGGCTCAAAGATAAATTTAGAAGAAAAGGGATGTATGGTAGATCTTTCTCTTTTCATTATCTAAAAATATTACTTTCTCTTCCTTTTATGTCCTCAGGCAAACAGCATTATATTTTGAAATGTTTTACTTTACAGGATTTCAAAAGAAAAGATAATATGCTCCCAATGGTAAAAAAATCAATAATCATATTTAAATCTATAATTTCTTTTAACACACACACACACACACACACACACTGTTCTCCTCTCATCTATCAAAACGCATAAGCAATTCTAACAAAGTACTAAGGATTGACTTAAAGCAAGACAGGTGTAACTCTCAGAGAAATTCCTTAAATTCTTACAGTTGCTTTCCACTGGCCTCTCCTATATACAGTTTTTCCTCTCCTGATAACTTCCTTTTTGAAATGTTCTTCTTTCTTTTTGTTAACCATGCCGTATATTTGGTAGTACTGAAAGATGGAGTGCCATCGTGTTAGCATCCCTGTTTACCTGAAGGCAGCAAAATCAGGAAACAATGTACCAGTTAACTTCCTAAGCTCTACTTTTGAGAGCATATCTGTATTCTTCAGCTTTTACTGACATAAGAATGTCTAAACCAGCACTAAGTATGTAGAATAAACATATGTGCCCACTGCAGCCTGGAATAAGACCAATCTGAATGGAATTCATCATATGAAGGAGATTGACCCATTTGGCTTTTAAGGAGCAAATAAAAATTATGAATGCTACCTGATCATGAAATGCACTCACGGATAATACGGAAGAGTGCTGAAGCAAGGGGCCAATCCTATGTGTAGAATCAGTTTTGGGGAAATTAAGAAACTGCTTTTGTTGAATATTAAAAAGGAAAAGACAGTAAGTAGAATCATATTATTCATCTATCCAGAATGCTAACTTATCTCTTCTAATAGCCACACAAGTTGTGGACAAAAACCACTGATCAATCCCCTCTACAAAATAATTCTTAATTCTTACCTAAACCAGCCATTGTTAACTGTCTTTACAGGTACAAAAATAATCAGTTATTCCCCACAATCCGCAACCAAGATATCAAGTCAGTGTAGTCAGCAGTATGAGAGGATTTAAATGAACTAAATGCAGACCTGCTGACTTGCCACTGGATCCCACTATAAAGATTTTTGCTCTAGAGGCTTGAAGTCAAATACAGTAATAGACTACCTGTAGAGCCCATTATTAATTGGCTGGTGAGAAAGATACAGTTCCTGGAATGATAACACAACTTTGGCAAATACAAAACTACTACTGGGAGAAGATACAGGAGTAATTCTATTTTTGCTGTGGTGTTGCCATCCATCACAGGAATAAAGGCAGATGAAATTCTGTACAGTATATTATGAGCAATATTCTTAGACCACTTAGGCAGCAAAACTGTGATTTCCTCCTCTAAGACCTGTAACTAAAATGAGTAAGAGAGTGAAAAATAGAAATCAGAAGCAAAAAAGGAAAATCCAAGCTTTAAACGAGACAAAAGAAATGTTCTTTGAGATCAAGGAAACCAAGGGGGTGGCAGCAGAACCCAGAGCTGCAATCCGCTCACATAAAAACAGTGAAAATCAGACAGAAGATTAAACCACTAGAGTTCAAGAGGCCACAGAGAACAGTAGCATTGCAAGGGCAACACATTGTTTAATCACTGTGAAATTCCAGATGACAGCACTGAAAGACAGAGAAAGAAAGGGAGGGAGGCATCAGTGCCTGAAAAAGAAAATCTGAAGACTATAGGCAAAAAAACCTACACAAAACCAAAACACCACCAAGAGTCAGGCTCTCTTAGTAGCAAGAAGCAGTGAAAGCTTGAGTGATAAAGGAAAGCCAAAATCAAGACATTCCAGGGTTCACTGGAAGAATTGTAATGACCAAGGAAGTGATTCTTAATGGTATATTTTAATTATTAATATTATTCAATAAAGACCATTAGAGCTTAGAACCCTGCTTATCCTGACAGTTTCCACTGTGACATCTGCCTTGATGGTTTAGCAAGGAAAACCAAAATATCTGCAAGAGTTACAAAACACTTCACCTGAAAATACACAAGTACTTCTCTGGAAAGAACACCAAACTTTATTCAGCAGATACTGTTGTCCAGTGAGCAATAAAGGACAGCTCTGGATGCCACTTAAAGTAAGTTTTACCCTTGGAACACAGATTCAACCTCTTACTGGATATTACAGACAGTCTTCTTGGAGTCAAAAATTACAAGCTTTGAAAAATGCCAATATAAAGGGAAGCACTGAGTTTAACAAAACAGCATTAAGTGCTGGCTGAACTAATGCAACAATGTCTGCCTCAGATTTTAATTGACAGTCAAGCAAGAGTAGACTCAAGTTTTCTAACCATTCTGCCCATGAAAACACAAAATTTATGGTATGAAAACCTAAGTTATCCACAACATTGACATAACCACAATTTTATACTGGAGAAAAAGCTATCTCCAAGGTCTCCAAGCTTCCTGGGTGGAGCTGAATAACATTCCAGCAGCTCGGAATACACGCAGGAGTAAGGTGAAACATGACAGCTGAAAACAAAACCCGATCAGGTAACTAACTGGATCTCCAGAAAATGTGTTAAAAGTTATGAACAAGCCATTGTTAACTCACAAGATGTTGACAAGATCTTACCAAAGCTAACAAAACACTATAGATTTACACTATAGGTAGTCAGCCACTGCCTTGCCTGCAAGCACACTTTCCCCTTTTTCGAGAAACAGTGAATTTTCTGATCTTTCAGAAACGAGGACTGTGACTATGCAGTTATACTTCCCTAAAGTAGCAAACCAACAGTTTTTGACACACTAGGATTCATATTAGGGTATTTGTGCAGTGGCAGCGGTTATGATTGATGATATGCAAAGATCTGATCTGTTGCAAAGAGGATGTAACACAAACCACAAAGGAACTACACACTTGAGCCTGTATTTGGTACCACATAATAAAGACCGTACATTGGTGATCTTGAGTATTTTCAGCCAATCTTTTTATTCTGGCAGATTTCGCAACTTTCCTTTGCAGAAATATTCTGCCTTTGAAAGATAACATATCTAGCAACAGCCTACAACAAAGTATCTGCAAATCTCTGGTTGCACACCATGGCTGTCTTCCCTTGCCAGCATTACAGATCTAAACACAAAACTATTAAAGCTTTCTTGAATCTGCTCACATCACTATCTATTCCACATGCTGTGAGACTGAACGACTCACAGCATTCCCAAACATGCAATGCTGAAATGTGAAGTACCATTATTAGCTGAATTCACTGCTATTATTAGGTACCTCTGAAAAGACAGACTTGTTTACATCACTTTCAATTGATCATGTTAAAATATATAGCATGGTAAGAATGTGTGGTTTGGGTTTTGCAAAGGTGGAGAACAGCAGTAGCTTTATAGGTGTTTAGTTTAATTGCTTATGTGATGTACAAAATAAAAGAACTGGAGAGGTGGGGTAAGCAGCTGATTTCTCAATACTTAAATTTAAGGCATAGTCCATAATTGTATTTCTACATATTCTAACTGGACTACAGTCATTTTGTTTACTAGTATAGTCTGTATTCCTATGTCCTTGCATACAGGCATTTTAATCTGCTAACTTCCCTTTATGAATCTGGAACAATTATAGCCTCTACTTAAAAACAAGTAAAGAAGTAAAGCTCTCAGAATGTATTAGTAAGGCCCTGCATGGTGATATGATAAATAAGAGTTACTACAGTCGCACAGAAAATAAAATACTATTCTCTGTAGCAGTATTATCCAATGAAGCCTCTTTTCACCACATCTTGATTGTCATCATTAAACAAGTCTTAACGCAGAACCTACCACACACTGCAGGACATATGAAGACTCAAGAGGCTGAATCTGCTACACAGTATCACATTTTTTTAAACAGAAGTTTAAATAAAGACAAAAAATCTACCCAGTAGGGTAGTTGGCTTCGTATAAATAAGGCCGCTTATTACTAAATATTCTGCATAAATGCACAGCTATATCCTTTTTTTCTTTAAATAATTGCTATCTAGGACTTAATATTTCATTTTTATCTCTTGGGAATGATTAGTAAAGCCTCTTGAGCCATGATTTCATACTTTTAGAACAGATAAAATAGTCACAGTAGACTGATACACAAGCCTAGCTCCTCTCTTGAACACAAGAGCAAACTTTTAGACCACCTTCTGGGAAAGTCAACTTTCTTTACAGGTGCCAAACGGAAGCTTTTAAGTACTTCTAGTGATAGGAAGTTTAATTGTGTTGATTTCTATTCATAAAGAAGGGCTTTCAGCACACTACACAATGACAAGAAAAACTACTACAGAAGGAATACAACTTATTTAAATGTCTTGGAGAGCTCTAACATATGCATGATGCAGTCTAAATGGATTCTATCAAAGCAGCGTTTGAAGTGTTTACCATTTCTGTTCACACTAAGTACATGCGTCTCCAGACAGCATTATTTTCACAGACTCACAAGGTAGCTGAGCTTGGACAGCATCTCTAGAGACTGCCTAGTCCAATCCCTGAGCCCAGAGCAGTGTCACCAAGAGCAGATTGATAAGAACAACATCCTGTTGCATTCTGAGTATTTCCAAGAATGGAGAAATACAGGCTACACAAGCTCTGAACACACTGTGTTCCACTTATTGACCCATCCTCGCAAAATGAGGGGGGTTTTATCACATTTAAATAGAATTTTCTGTATTTCAATTTGTGACCATTTCCCTACAGTGACCACCACTGTGAAGACCCTGGCTCCATCTTCTCCACTTCCCCCCAATCAGGTATCTATACACACTGAAAAGATTTGCCCTGAGTCTTCTCTTCTTGAGAAGCCCCAGCCCTCTTGGTCTCTCCTTGCACAACAGAGGCTCCAGTCCCTCAGACATTGTTGTGGTCTTTTGCTGGACTCACTCCATTATGTCCATGCATTTCTGGCACTAGGTAGACCTGAACTGGACACAGTACTACAGCTGTGGTTTCACTAGTGCTGCCCTAAATCTAAACTCATCAAACTTTAAATTTACTTTATCTGAAAATTCTTCATCCCTTCTCACATTTCAGTTGTTAAGAGATAAAACCAACACAACCTTACCATTTTTCAGCAGTTCAAGCGTTAAGAAAACTGGTTTTTATCTCCTAAAAACATAGAAAAGCAAATTTTATTCTAATCCTTTGAAA
The DNA here is from genome assembly GCA_026283785.1 of Coracopsis vasa. NCBI lineage: Eukaryota > Metazoa > Chordata > Aves > Psittaciformes > Psittacidae > Coracopsis > Coracopsis vasa. The sequence continues at coordinate 64,625 of JANHGB010009452.1, forward strand.
CAAAACAAACTAATAGAAGAGTGGACAAATGAGCCAGCTATCTACAGAGCCTCCAAGGGTAAGGAGGATTGAACCACACCACTAAACCAGAAAAAAAAAGTCACATTTCTCTAATTTGGTCAATTATAGCAGTTATTGTTTAGAGACACCTAATAAAATATCAGACCAACTACTTTTATTGGAGCTTAATAAGGAATTCTTCATAAAAGAGAAGGAAACAACATAAAGCATATACAAATCAGAAGTGAGTCTAAAAATGGTCATGAGATTGCCTTAATCATAACATTTTATTAGAAATACTGAGTGGTGACTTTTGGCTTTCAGGATTCATGTTTTCAAATTCGTAGCATCAAGGAAGGCTGTAAACTGATGTTAAAAATTAGATGTTCTTACAGTCGCATATTCTTAAAGCTGAAGCTTTAAGAAAAAACAAACACAGGTATCTCAAAACTCATAAATTAGACACACTGGAAAACTTAGTATGATATAGAACACTGAAAGAAAGGCCAAGATGCAATAGCAATAGTTTTTAACTTACATTTCAGTGTTTCTCCAGCATAAGGGATATGTAGCTTAAACCGATCACAGCTAGGTCCAGGGGTCAAGGATGTACAGCTAAAAACAAAGATAAGAAAAGAATGTGCTAAGCAGTTACAGATGGTGGCAAATGCTGACATTATTCTACAGCATACAAACGACTGACATAATAAAGATGTTGAGAATACTAGAAATACTCATCCTTAGGATTCTGGAAGAGAAGAAAACATGGGAAAGATGCAGGAGGCGCATTCTCTTTTGACCAGCAGTTCTCATAAAAGAAACTTTAGGATCTGTGCCAACTATCTTTCTTTTTCCCATTTTAACACAGAAAATATATACACAATTGGTTTGAGAGTGCTATTAGAATTATATATCACTCTATATGAATTAGTCAAAGCCACCAAATTCTCTACCTTGTACACTATTTTTCAGGTCACAACTCTCTCTCTATGCCACAGTACCACAGTTACATGCCCTCTATCCCTGCCATCCAGATTAATCTCAGTTTTAACACACAAATGTTCAGTCACTTTTACCTACACTAAGCTTTAATTGTTCCCTTGTGGAAAAGTCTCACAATAAGTCTCCAGGTGAGCAAGTTTCAGAATCAGGTATTTGAGGCTGTGACAACTGAGCATGTACGTTCATGATCTGTGATTATTGCATAACTCCTGTTTATCCAGAGCATCACAACAGCAGCTGGGTCTTACACTGATGAGCGAGTACTTTATGAACACAGAAGTCACTGAAGAACTGTTCAACATCTAGGTCAGAAATGATTAGCTCTTTCACAACCTTTTAAGTCATGTGCCAAAACCTTTGCATAACAAAGAACCAAAAATCTCAGCTGCAAAAGGAGAAATAGCAACACAAATTGTTTCACCAACAGGAATGGTCCCTGGAGCTGTCACCACTGTGGGCTTGCAGGCATGACAGGTCCCAGTACCAAAAATACTGGAAGCCCTCAGCAGCTCATTGCTATCCATATCCAGGGATCCCGATAACCCAGAAGTCTTCTTGTTAGCCTTGTGTCTTTATAGCCCCAGCACCAGGGCTAGGCTTGTTGCAAGCCACTTAAAGGCCAAAGCTATACTGGTAAACTCTGGATGAAAGAGTGGAAACAAGGTAAACAAAGGTAAAATAACTTGACTAAGCTTATATATTAGATCACTGGTAGAGCTCTAATACAAACCGCTGACAACAAAAGGAAAGGAGATAGGTTCACTGGGCCATACACACACTAAAGGATAAAAGATGAGTAAGTGACAAAGTAAAAAAACTTTCATCCTACCTTATCGGACAGAAACACAACTCCTGCAGCTCTGCTTTACCTCAGAATAGGCATCACAGCAAACAGGGCAATGCTAATTCTCATCAGCATACTCTAAATGCTTCAGAGAGCCATTTCTCTCAGACGCTGGCTCTACACTGTCTTTACACTTGCAAGTTAAGGAAACCACATGCGGAAAATTCGAGACTGTTTTTATTCAGTGAGCTACATTTTCTATTTAATCAAACTTCTGCCCACATGTGGTTTAATCAAAAAGAAACAACCACAGAACTCTGGATCAATTAACTTAAAATACAAAAATAGCAGAAAACATAAGCAAACCACTTATGCACACCTAGAATCTAACACAGGTGCAATTAACAGCCTACACTGATTCAACAATACACTACAATTCTTTCAGTATCATTACAGAAATTAGATAACTGTCCTTGCAAATAGAAGGGAAGCAACAATGTCCTGTCTTCACTTCAGAAAGGTCTTGTGAGAGCACCATGCAAATGATTTACAGAAACAATATACATGCAACTAGTATCAGATGTGTGCAGAGCTGACTGGAAAGCAAGTTTCAAAACAGATTAGTTCACATCTTCCTCCATCTAGGAAGAATGAACTCACTGGGTTTTCTTCTGGTATAATACTACTTCACATTCCATTGAAAGACTGATGATAGAAAAGAGATGTTTATAAAACAGGCCAACAATGCTACACCAAAGGGAATGCAGCATGCTGAATGACAGGACCAGAGCTGGAAAATGTTTAGATTTAATAGTCTGAACTACTTTATGAATTGCATCTAGGTAAGGCTTGGCCAGAATAGTAAAGCACCACCATTATCACTGGGAGTAACATCAGTTTGAGAATATGAAAGATTGGAGCTTTAGTGCAACAGAAACAACAAAAGAATATAACTTTTTCAAAGATGCCTTTTTCTTTAGTAGGTGAGAACAGCAAAACAGGAGTGCCCATCAATATGGTGCTTTAATGGCTGTCGATTAATTTAACAGCTATAGATATGAAAGTATTATCTACTTTCAAGTCATTTCTAAGGCTTACATCACATATAAGGCCAATTCTAGAAAGCACACAAAAAAAGCAAACCAAAAAACTCCTTTGCAGGTTCAAAACTATCTCTGCAACATCCGTTAATATTTAATGGAAGATTCTTTCAAGGTATCATAGGTCACAGTCTGAGACGCATTTCTCAAATACCATCAAAATAACTTTGTTGTTAGCTTTTCAGCAGACAAAAGTCTTTCTGATCCTGCAAATACCCTACAGTTTTTACTTTTAGTACAATGGCCCATTTGGAAATACTTAGGGAACGTAGAATATTCTATAACATTAAAATAAAAGCCTGATTTAATGGCAAATGTCCCTAAAAGCAATATTAAGTACTTTACCTAGATTACTGAACTCCACTAGAGATGTTTTTAATTTTACTGGTCTAGAAGTGATAGAAAGTGACAGTATTCACAGTCTTTCCTTTGTTCTTTCCCAGATTACTCTGGCTAGGCTGCGCAAGAGGCTTCAATAACTGTGATAGGCTGAGCAACCAAGCACAAACCTTACATGCATCCATTTGAATGGAGGCAGCTACATTTTAGCATAAACAATAAAACAAAACTTCTAAGGCAAATCAAAACTTTGGTATATTTAGCAATCTATATGTGACCTTATTTCAACAGATAGCCACAGATAACAGCCTGGCTATGGACATCTGCTTGAATTCCCTTAATACACAGAACCTCTTATAATTACAAACACGCCCAATCCAGAAGCATGACCTCTATCTTCTCCAAAGTATAAGATTTTACATTTGCTGATCCTTTTAATTAATGTGGTCCACAAAAAAAGTCACACTGAAAAGGAATTACTTTTAACAAGGTCTGTTAAAGATTATCTGTTGTCCTGTTTTCACAGGAAATTGACAGATAGAACAGTAATACCTCATGTTGAATATTAATTTCAGAAGATGACTCCATCTCATGATGAATGATGTGCTATCTCCCTCTTCATTCACAGAAAAATATTACACTAGTTTGCATATCTTCATCTAAATAGTCAACGTTTTACATAGGAAAGCCATGGAAGCAAGAATTAACACTCTGATGCTCAGAGCAGTGATAGGCATTAATCTTCATAACATGATTAATGCCATACCACAAGATCTCCCACAATGGTTTCCCTATTAAAACATCAAAGAATCATTGAATTGACAAGTTTCCAAGATGAAGGAATATCCTTGAAGGTATTGCTTGAAGGTATTGCTGCCTTGTTCAGGAGGTGTATTGAGACCTATATTTGGAATCTAGTCGATGAAACTGAGTATGCAAGAAACCATAGCTGAATACAAACTCTTCCCTTTCTCAGCAGATTTTAGCTAAATTCCTTGAGCAAATACAGCAGATTAAGCGAGCTGAGAGACATTACATTCTTATGAAATATGTATTCCAAGTAGAAGAAAAGTAGAACATTCCTTCATTCAGTGTTCAATGCATCTTACAGTTGGAATTGTCTGTGACCTGTTGGGAAAGGTTTCCTTCACACTAAATAAAACACACATAAATTAAACGAGTTCTTATTCAAATAAAAGGTCATCGTCAGCACCAGATGTTTAGCTAGAAATGTTCAGAATTCTTTACCAGCCACAAAAGGAAACAGGAAAGATCATCCAAGAGGGAAATAAATAAATAAATAAAAACATCAGGAAAGTTACACAGCTTTGCTGCTTGGAATAAGGCATCAGCCTATAACGATAGGTGTGGCAGAAGGTATTTTTATTGCAGAATCAATCCTTCTTCCTAGAGTATTCAAAAAGCCTCTGGAAAGGCAGCTATAGGTGAGGTTAACATCACGGTTTTCTCTTACACCAATGCATTTATAATTGACGATTCTCTTAAATTAACTCTTCTTCTGTTTTGCTTAAGTTAAAACCCAATCCACCAAACAAACAAAAAAACCTTTCCCTTCTGAGCCACTTTGATATTTGACAGGAGGACTGCGATATTTGACAGCAAGGAGTACTGTGATAGCCCCAGATTTCAATGTGGTCTTCCTATCAACTAGTCATCTGCAATCACCACTTGAAAGTATTTCCAAGACAAGCAGTCTTAAATTACTTGGGCTCTGGTAAGATCTTAGCAAAAGCAAGTTCTGTGCCAGCTGAAGGGTCACAATGAAACAAGAACCCAAGTGTTTACCACCTTAATCCTTAAAGTCTGGAGATAAGTGGTTAGTCTATCCAAAGACTTAAAAAAACCCCAACCCATAACCCCTATAATTTCAGGAGCTTAATACTGAGACTGCCTAAACCAAACAGCAAGAAATGCAAAGGCTCCTTTAATCTCATGATGCTTAGACTGCTGCATTTGCTGTTCTTGAAGATCAGTACTTTTTGGATAATAGACAACATTTTTGTTCACCAGGCTGCTGATGTAAAAGCCAAGAAAATGTCACACAGCATCAGAGATACCCTGATGGAGAACACTGCTAAAAAAACCCACACACATATAAAAAGAGCAACACCACAGAGTACATTCTGACCATTGGCTGTATTCCCAACCCGTCCTATCTCCAGTGTACCTAGAATACGTTTCTAATTGTTCCTGTGTGTGTCATACAAAGATACTGTTAGGGGGAAAAGGAGGTCAAGTTCCTTTCACAACACAAAAGGCTAAAGAAGAAAATGAGGATTATTTTTGTAATGATGAGGCAATTCAGTCAGGGGTTTAGAGGCTGAAGGTTCTGTCAGCAAGAGTCGAATATAACTCACAGGCAAAGACAAGTAAATCCCTTGTTACTAGTGAGAGGCAGCAAACTCAAAACTCCACCCAAAGCTTTTATGTGGTATTTGCTAAGAAAAACACCTTAATGCTAAACTCAAGTAGAACAGCCTTTGTCAACGCCTTTAGATTCTTTTTCCCTCCCATTTTTGTAGATGGAAATCTGCTCCAGTGTTCCTTGAAGACACATTATTTTATCCCCTTTAATTAAGAATTAATTGCAGAATTCACAACAGATGGGTAAGTCATCTACAGAGGCATTAAGAATAATTAAAGTGTATGGAGGGGGGAGGAGAGTGGAAGGAAGGCCAGCAGGTGATAGGGATTTTTTTGCAAGGACCAAGAAACACAAAAATGGCCAAAGAGACATTTTAACAGCTGACACCGATAGTGAAAGCCTGTATCACACTGCAGCTCCGTGCAATAGTGCACAAAGCTGTACAGGTTCCCAGAGGCCTGCAAATACACAAGAAGAGAACTGAGCAGCTGCTGCTGAAAACCGACAGATCCAACCAAAATTCTGTCAATTAGGCCAAATTTGAAATGGGAAAGATGGTCTAGTCAACCAATACTCATCTTCAGTTCCCCTTCCTCATACAAACATATGCATTACACATATGAGACAGAAGGACTTGCACTTAAAAAACAAAGACACACACCACTGCTTTCGGGAAATAAAAATCCAGTTACAATTAGAATGATCACTACTTAGTTACATATTTTAATTAAAATACTAAAATCTGAAAGCCCACTGATAATTATTCCAAGGAACTTCCCAACAGATAAAAAACCTCATAAAACTCATTTGTAACCTAGCTGGTTTCTTTAAACCTAGTAGAAAATTAAACTATATATAGAGTACTTTTGGTATTGTAATACTGATGATGATATTGTTTATAAATCCTGTTAATGTGGATGATATTCCATAATTGTAACAGCATTTCAAGACATAGTTCTGAACTGGGAAATTCCAAGGTGTCTCCACATATGTCAACTATATTCCCAACAAAATCTTCACCTTCTCTCAGTGCTGATCTTACCTTATGTATGTATTTATGTTTTCTTGTATGAAGTTCATCGTACTAATTGGAACATTCAGAAAAGGAGTGGGATACTAGGCAGAACACATACCCTAGGAATGCAATGCCTTGCTTCCCTTCTGTACCCATAGGCAGAGTAGCAGTTCTTAAAAAGTAAAGTTGAAATAACTAAGACTGATTAAGCTGCCAGCAACCTGCTTTCACTAGAAGCACTACGCAAAAGCATCCAACGACTACTGTCATTAGTAAAACAAATACAGTAGCTGAATGTTAACAGAAAGTGTAGATTTACATGATATGAGTGAGAGCTTGCCAAAGCAGATGTTGCAGGTGGGAAGAGCTCTAGGCCTGCTTCTAGAACTACAAATTTCCTTCACATCTGCCCTGATCTTGTGGCATGCGTCCCACAGTCTCCCAAGGTATGGCTTCATCTGCTGGAAGCAGGCATTCAGCACAGTCTCTAGGAGGGAAACAGAGGAAGCACATATATATATATATATATACATATATATATTCTCAGAGAACTTTTACATTAAAATAAAGTATATAAAAAATCTGCATGATTGTGATTTTTTTTTAGCATCACAAACTATCTGTTCATTTAGCCTAGGAAAGCTGGATTTGGAAGAGTTCTTTTCCAGTCACCGTAGAAGGACAGGTTGCAAAGAGCCACTACAAAGAGCAGTATTAAGACAGAGCTGCTAACCAGCACCACATCTTACATACTTCAAGGTGTACTTGAAAGAAAATCTCCGAAGAATAGTCCATTTCAAAGGTTTCCAATTGTAAAATCCCCATAGTTTAGGGTGGGAGCTCTTTATTATTGGGTCTCAGGGAGCTAATTATGATACAAATTACAATCAACTGACAAAAGAAAATTTACAACAAAACATGCTTTACAAACATGATTTTCAAACATCTTTTATAATCAAACTGACCACCTTTGTAAGCAAGATCTTTTATATTCTGGTAATTGCCTGTAACTCTTTAGAAACTACACATGGCACACTTGCTCCGCAGAATAATAAAATAGAAACAGAAGATGGAAATTTTAATGAAGGAGTGATTGGAAAAGACTTAACAGAAACAAGACAATTGCAATGGGATAACACTCTTAATGCACACCCAAGCTTTGGTAAAAAAAAAACTAGTGAATTTGCAGTATCATAAACTGCCTTTCCGTCACATACTCAGGCAAGGCAAAAGGGACTGCTTCATTGTAAGGTAAAACCAGCTGTACCTCAAATCCTCCAAACTCATAAGCAAAGTTTTAGAGAACACATGAGGAAGTGGCAGATGCAGCATTTAGATTTACTTCATCTCTTTCCCCTCCTGGCAGATTCGAAGTTCTGCTTCATATTTTCACAACTGCCATTTGATTATGTATTACTTGGTAATGAATTAGAATCTAATAATCTCTCATGTTCTACCTCTACTGTTCTCTAATGTGAATTCAATTTCTGAAGAAGAAAACACCAGATAAGGAACATTTTTACTTTTAGATTACCCTAAAAGAGACCCATTCTTCACCAAGAACGAAATTATAGTCTACCACCTGCAGTTTCAGATCCTTTCAGTGTTCACAGAAAGAGCATATTCATACAGCAAGTCACAAAAGCTATTATAAACTTATGTTTAATAAGTCATTTAGCATTGCTCCCAATATCAGCTGTAGTAGCCATAAAGTCTCTTATTTCCTAAGCTACTTATTTCACACATATAATGTAAAGTGGGAGACATTTTGAAAGATCACTGGTAACCCTAACTATGAACAAGAATAATCCCAACAAGTTTTTCTACTGAACGAAGAACTGACCATCCAAAACAGAGCAACAGGTACTCTGTCCCATTTTTGGTTTACAGATATTACTGCAGTGAAGCACAGGGATCTGGGGGTTTGGTTTGGGTTTTTAGGAAAATATTGGTTTAGAAGGCTTTATATTTGGCCTTTTTTGCCTCTTTTCCATAATGGAATTTTGCAGTTTTCTTTAATTAACTCAATCCCCATTGGTTTTGTTATTTTTTTTATCTTGCAGTAAAAAAACAAAACAAACAAAAAACAACCCCTCATCCCAGTGGTCTAATTTTGTTCTTTCAGCCATATACCACAGATTACAAAGAAAAGAACCTCTGGCCTACACTGTGGAGCGGTTTGCCTCAGAAATATCAATTCCCTTCTCTCAGGGAAGACAAAACAAGACTGTTCCCTTTTAACAACTTTTACTTTTCTATGGATTACCTTTACCTGAAGGATTGAATTCACTATGTTCAATAAAACATCCATTTCAAGAGCAAACAAAACTGTTCACTTACATATACAAATCAGAGTATTCTTTTCAGATGCTCTCTTTCTGCTAGACAGTAGTTGCTTCAAGGTATATGTACATTGTGCAGTGCCAAGTAAATGCCTAAGCTACGTATCTCAAGAAACAGATTAAAATAGCTCAGGCAAAGCATTGCAATGGTGTGTTTATTCAGTTCCCAGTAGAATTTAAGATATGAAACCTGCAGTGCAAATTCAGTGCTGGACAAAGTTACCTGAATGGTCGGAAGAACTTCTCCACCAGTCAGAAGAGCGTTAGGACTGATGGTTTGAGAGATCCCAAAGCACTTAAAAGGGTGCATTTAAAAAGGCATCAATGGAGAGATATCAGCTTAAGCACCGGCAGAAGAGACTCTTACGACAATGACACAGGTTTACATAGTGATCAATACATCATAAGGAAAGGCCTGTATAGTTTTTTTATTTCCCCCAGTTAGAGAATGACTGTGTACAGATTCTGTTTTCAAAAATTAATGGTTTGCTTCTTTTACTATCACTGACTCACAGAAGCAATTTACAGAATTATTCCCATTGATTTCTGTTGGCTGTAATATAAACAAGGCAGAATCAGCTATCCTCACCACTGTTGTATGCAGGTCTGTCAAGACTGAGCCTCTGATCACCTCCTATGCTTTTAAAGCCCCTAAACTCATCAAACAACGGCTGCAACAAACAGGATAAAACAAACAAACAAAAAAATGAATCTTTTGCTTCAGCTTCATTACAAGTATATACGAGCTATTTAATGTTATGCCATGTATGTGTATATGCGTATGAGAGAGTCAGGCATACGTGAAGTATAATTGCATAGGTAAGGCTGGAAGAATTTACCAACCAGCTATCCAGGAATATATTCTCCTCTGAATAAATAATTAAAAGCCAGTTGTTCTCAGTTTCTTGTGAAATGTAGTATACATCCAAAATCTATAGTATGCAAAGATCTATCCAGCTCACATTAAACAATTGTTACAAAGAAATTGGACCAGGTACCAAATTATTAGATTTTTAGCTATCTTTACAACAAAAGATAAAGTCTTAGGAATTTTTCTCCTTCAATGATGCACAACGCAAAGAATAAGACAAACATCTGTTACAATAGCAGAAAGTGCTGGACAGAGACATACAATATACTAACGAAAGCCCTGGCTTTCATGAGGTGCTCAATGAATTACCAACGTACAATTACATACCTTGCTAAGATACATCTTTCCAACTCTTTTTGGCACACGTATCAGTACTACATCATGTGAAACTCTTTAAACAAATTGGAAAAGAAACAGCACCTGCATCAAATAGTTTCTTCTCATTTTTATTTAAAACATAAAACTGGTAGACATTACATACAGTTTTTTCAAGGTCAGAGAAGAGCAAGTCACTCATCACTCATTCATTGTCCCAGACTAAAAATACCAGCAAATACATACTGTGCAGTATTTAAATTGAACAAATTTTAGGAAAACCTATGTAGTCTTTCAAACTAGAGCCCAAGTTACCACAATTTCCTAACACTACTTTTACTATTTAGAATACTTTCTTTACTCATAGCACTTGAAACTGATAAACACACTTTCTTCCTGAACAACATCAAGCACCTTGTTTAAAATTAGTATTAAAAAAAAAGCTAAACTCTGTGAAGAGTATTTACAAAACCATTATGAAATGTATGCATATAATACTTAGATCTTTATTGGACAGACATTTGTCTCTGTTTTCTCAACATTCAGAAGTAAATTCAGGAAAGAGCAATCTTGAAGACTGCCTTTCTGGACCAGCACAGAAAAACTGCTGTTTAAAGTTCCAAGTGCTCCTCCATAGTGATAACTCTCCCAACGTGGTCCCATCAGAACTTCAGCCTGTTAAATTTTGCTTGACATCAAGTAATAAAATTCTTTGTAGTGAAGAAATGTATTTATTATCAGAAATTACCCACTCTGTGCAAAAGTAATAGTTTATGACTTATCTAATATAACAGTAGTGGACTCGTAAGACCGTACCTCACCTAGAAACTGCCAATCCTTTCAAGTATACATTATACTCAGAACATTATCAGGTTTTAAAACAGCTTTTCATAGTAATTGTGTTCAGAAGAGTCAGACTCATTAAACTTCATACATAAACAGAATGCATGCTAAAAACCCCTCTATAAATACCAATGTGACTGATGGAATGTGAACTTTTATAAAGTAACTGAAGTTGACTCTTTCAGTTTAAATTAATCAAAAGATCAAGCAGAAGCTTTAAATAACAACTACAGTACTGTAATAGTATTTCACAGTCAAAACCAATATGATTTCATGAAATACGCACATAAAATGCATATTTACTTCAAAAAGGGAAATGCCCAAAAGAAAGGGAAATACCAAACCATATTGCAGTCTACTTGATAACACAAAAAAGCAAATCATCACTTCTCACTGGGAAACAGGGCAATAAGGTTATAAATAGCTTATTACAGCTTGATAATACATTTGTATGTTAAACATTACTTCAGAATCTACTAGATTCTTTTGACCACTCTTCACATAGGTTTCTTTTAGGAACACACTGATTGTAAACACAGCTCAATATCAAGTAAAGATGCAGAAATCAATAGCAAATCAGACAAGAGCAGAGAACAGAATACCAACACGGTTTACTACAAACCAGTTACATCAAAATTCCACAATTAATCTCCTCATAAATATGGAAAAAGTAGAACCACACAAGTATGAAATTTAAAATTTTGCTATGAGTGGATATCTTTAAAAAAAAATAGAATCTTAATATATGCAGCTTTAAATCACTGTATTCATTTTGAAATTCTGGCTGGTGCAACACATCAAAGTAATTTAAAACACAAAGCAAAGTTTGTTGAGTAAGAATAGGCTTGCAGCATAATCTGGGGCTCAAGCATGGGCCCTGATGAACAGCTGTACAGGAAAAGAAATAAAAAACAACCCCCCCAAAAAAAAAGAGTTCTCAAAGGCAATGACCACCACAAATATGTTTTTCACTTTTGTAATACACCATAGGAAAAGCAGCAGCCTCTTAAATAATTGGATTTTACATTATACAGTAATTAAACACCCTTCACACAGAAAAATGTCCTCTATTTCTAAATCTACCTAATAATCACTTCAACATCTTTCCCATGATTATATGCATAAATGCTAAGAAAAATGCCTTAGCCACAATTCAGTTGGTTATGAGTAGATTTTAATATCTAATTAAGATGGGTCATTATTTCAGAGAGACACCACTTGAGATTTACTGAATGATACAATACATGGCATTGAGTCAACTGGCAGCAGTATTTTCTTTGAGTCTAGAACAAGGTAATAACCTATGCAGGAGTTAAAAATGCTTTGATCCACTCTGTCATCTCAAAGAACGTCTTTTATTAATGAAACAGAGATGCCGCCAGGGTTTTCTTATCACCAGAATCAATGCTGCTAACGGTGCTGTATTTCAGAGGTGACCCAACACTCAGGTTCTGGTTTGTTCACTCTGGAGCCCTTTTCACAGAAAGAAGGTAACAGCACTGCAGAGTTAGCCACCTAACTTTTTATTACTATTTCCATTGAAGATTTTCCTTCTTTCCTGTCATGCCATATTGCTGAGCTCAGTTCAGGGGTACCCACTGAACTTTACTCACTCTGCACCAGCAGTGGCCATATAATTTCTATAAGCAGGACTTGTTCCTGAAGGTCCTGCTCATAGATGTAAATGTATTTAAGTGTCTGATGAGACTGGTACTGTCTAATAAGTTTGTAAAACACACAGACATTATGGAACCATAACATATCATTATAAAACATTTACATACTCAAAGACTGCAAAACAAAAGGATTTCTTTACTATGACATATTTCCCTCCTACACTACCAAGCAAAGCAAATTAACGTATCATCATACTTCATACTTCTAATCTAACATCAGCTCTTTAATACAGTTTATAAAACACAACAAACCTAAGTAGTCGATCTTAGCAATAAGTTCACATAAGTGCAAAATAAGTTCCTTACTAAAACCATATGGATTGATTTTTCAAATAATTAAAGGCTTAACATGTTTGCCATTTACAAATCAAAACCAACTGACATGACAGACTAATAAACCTGGAACTTGATCTTGCATTGACGAATTGAAAGGCAAATTCTTTCCATTTTCGAGTTGAGAATGTCAAAACAAAGGCTCTGAATGGGCAAGGCCTTAGAGATATCACTGTATTCAATATGTTATCATTATTCTGTTTTAAACCACAGCTCATTTCTAAAACATAAGAAATCAGAATGGATGAATCTTCAGCTTGTACATTTTGTGCTGTTATAACTGTAAAGCACCAGTTCCTCAGGGAAGTGGCATAACTACAGTAACCCCTAATTTTCTATCAGAATAACAGTGTGGTACATGACAGTGGAGCAGTCATGCAGCTCCTCTCCTTGTCCCAGAAGCTTCCAGATGCTTCTGGTTTTGAAGTTAACAGTTACTAAGATGATTACTTTAACTATTTTAACATCTTACAGGTTATAGAAAAATTTAATTTATTTTAGACTTCAAAATCTTCCACACAACACACCAGTTATAGCATAAAATACATATTTTGTAATAAAAATCTAGAGTATGGAAGAGTTGTGTTTACAGCCCTTTTCATGTGTCAATAACTGCGCAATCACTTTTCGAAAGCAAAGCTTCTGAACTGATACTTCTTATAAACGGTCATATTCATTTGAGATCAAGAACTACTTTTTATTTAACAACAGACATTCATCTAGTACCTCTTCCTCACTTTCCTGTTCCACTGTTTAAAGCCTGATTCGGCCCCATTGAAACTGAAGGGATTTTTGCAATTAATGTCCTGAACATCATCTCTATTTCTCTAGCAAAGGTTCTCCTCATTTTCCTCTTGCTTATGTCCAACCTCTACGTGCTTATACTTCTGTTTCTTCATGTGGGTATCACCTGCATTTACCTCTGCCTGCTATTTCTTCTGTATACCAGGGTTTGAATAGTCCTGAAACACAAGGATAGGGAGGAGAGCAGAGCAATGGTTTTCAATCCATTTTTGGACTCTTTTCCTTAAGAAGCAGCAACAAATTCACATCTCCTGACAATATGGTGGGTTGAGGATTTTTTTATTTATCAACTGATAATGGCCTCTCAAAAACAGTCCGTGGAGTCCCAAAGGCTCCTATATCAAAGGTTAAAGACCACTGAATGAGATCTTGAGTTATGGAAGGGACTCCTCTGCAATTCCATCTGTCTTACGTTGAATGATTTTACGCTGTTTACCTATAAAGCATAAATGACAAGGAACTTTGTATTTACACACCAAAGTGTAAAGCCAGGGTTTTCCCACTATAAATAAAGTAGCAATTATTTTTTGTAAGACAAAACAAAAATCTTTTCTAAAAAACTACATGCATGAAATTTACATTTTAAACAAATTTCAAGCAATTGCTAATAAATCCCATTTATTGTCCTATTATAATCCCAGCATTTAAGAAACTTACTTGTACCCCCCAAAAAAAGCACCTTAAAAAATAATTCTCAACTAAATGAAGGATCTTAATTATCTCAACTCCAGCTCCTAATAACCTCAAGCCATAAAAAAGCCTCAACATAGAAATGAACCTCATTCTTTACGCTCCAGAACAGGAATAAATAAATAAATTGCTAGTACTTGCATCTAGTTGAGCCTATGCCTTTAACAATATACAGTCCAATCTCTGTCAGGTGTTGTATTTGTGCTGTAGACACCATGTTCAACACAGTTAATACACAATTTGAATCCTTGGGTTTGAGTAACAGCTGCTGCTAGGGCAGGTTTTAGTTTTCCAAAGAATAAACCCCTGTAAAACATTCAGGATTTATCAAAGTAAATTCAAGATCATCTTGGTAAGATCACTGGCTGAAAACTTCAGACACTTTATTCTAAATACCTCTGAAAAGAGGCAGCTGGAAAACACCACTTTGTATTATTTTAATCTATTCTTTTAAAGACAGGCAGCATAAGCATTCATTGGGCAGAGGGCAAAACCCTTATCTACCTCCCAAAAAGCTGATACCTTCACCACCAGACTACTGCATTTTTTATCTCTGTTACTTTGTATTCTCAGAATCAATAGGAGAAATGTAAGATGTGTTCTAAGAAGGCTGAGACGGGAGCTTAGTTCAGGAGAAAGCAAGGTCTAGCATGAAATGACAGCAGCAGATGCACAGACGCTCAGCCTATCTCAGATAATTTGCAAGCCTAAATGCCAAACCAGACATCACTAACAACAAAGTTATAGCTTCTCAGACTAAGTAAATCTGTCACAGGGCCTTACAGGGAAGAAATGGTTCCTTTCAAACTAACCATAGAATTCACACCATCTTCCTGAAAAGGCACTGTAACTACCAGAAACATGCAGCCGACAGAAGCATATTAAAGTTTTCAGCAGAACTAAATTCTGAACAACAGTGATTTGTGGTGGTTCTCAACATGGGTTACACTGCCATTCAAAATTATACACAAAGCAGCAGTTTGTATACAAGCCATGATTTAGACACCTTAAGATAAACCAATTTCAGGCTCTGAACTCCAGTATCAAATACCTGAATCAGAGATGCCATCAGATGCCCAGCTCTAAAAGAACAATGCCATTTCTGACACGTCCCATTTCAAGTATTCTTTTATTAGTGACCTTAGGTGCCTCCTCTCTCTGCCCAATGCCTAAAGCAAACTGTAAGCACTCCACTTTCCCCACGTACTATTCACAGAGGTTAGACACCAAAGTCCCTTTGTACATGTGGATCCCAAACTTTATTGCTATGTGAAAACCATTGTGAACCCTCCCAAAATCAAAAATAAAAGGAGCAGCTTGGCCCATTTCAAGCACTTGGCCCTCAGCCGCTTGATGTACTGATCTTGAGGGAGTCACAAACATTTTTTTCTTATTTAGCATATTCCTGACTAAAGGCAAGGTCACACAAATTTATCTTCAAGTTTTTAATTCACAGAAAAGATCGAGTAAGCAAGTGATAAACAACAAGAAAAAGTGTTTATCTTGTTGCTGAAAACCGGCACTATCAAGTGGCAGCAATGGAAGTGTTTTAACAAGAGTATTATTGCCAACAATATGACAAATTAAGTCTCCCAAACTAAGAAATGGTAGTAAGACAAAAAATAACGTAGCTAGTATGTCAGCTCCAGATATATTGGAAATGCTTAAACACACATGAACCTCATAAAATTCAGTCCTGGAAAGACATCTTTACTGAAAGTGGCTGGATATTCTTTTCAGATGAGGATCACTTACCCAGATTTCAAGTCTGTAATCCGTAAACAATTGGTAGCATCCAGTCCTACTTTTCCATTTCTGACCACACTGGAAATAAAGGGTGAGAGTGCTGGAGAAATTCTGTTCAAGGCTACTTCAGGTGACATTTTAGTATGTTCCTCTTTCCTTTTGTCTTGAGCTGCACAAGGATAGTAAGGGGGGGAATAAAATCAGAAAATATCCTACTTATTTGATGTAAAAGCACATGCACTCTGCAAACATGGATAGAAAAAACCTATGCATGCAAAGGATTGGGAATATACAGTAACTGAAGTGGGGACAGCTTTATAAAGAAAAAAATAAACACAGCTCTTTTCCTCCTACCTCTGCACCAGTCAATGAAGCCCATTTATTCAACATCAGCATAAAACCAGACATATGTCCTAGGCTCCTTTAATTAAGATCCTATCCCTACAAGAAAGAGAAATAAAACTGATGGCCACTCTGACACTTCACGGCCTCACCCTTCTCATGAGTGTTTCCATTAGGAGTCTGTAATTGACAAGCCACATCTGTTCTGCTTCCACCAAAATCAATGGCACTACATTACCGATTGCAATGGGAGCAAGGGTTTGATTGTCTCTCCGTGTTCTCATTTGTAATTTCTAATACCACTTGTCTAACCTTAATCAGTATTACTTCCACATTACTTCAATTAGGTAGCTATTTACAGCATTTCACAATGCCTTTTAAAGGCTAACACTGCTTTTCTTTCTGTGGTATTGCCATACACTTTGAAAGGCATCTTCATTCACAAAATAGATCAGGAAGCTGATGTGTCCACATTTTAAGCGTGTCTTTTTTCAGAAGTGCTTGCAATTGTGTGACCTTATGCTGTATCAGTTAGTCCACTAAGTTAGCGCACTTCAAGAACCTGCTACCTTTTAGCTGAAATGCAGAAACGGAACATGTACACATTTTAACTCATTGTACCCCAAAAAGGCTATAGTATGTGGACTGTGTATAGACTGTGGTAAGAGAAATGGGAGAAAAGAAGGGTAACCTGTTAAAATGCTAAGTTATCATATTCAAGCATATTCTTAGGCAGAGTGTCAACTGAAAATTCACTGAACTTGACAGTCTGAGAAAACAAAGCCATAAATGACTCAAGGTAACATAACCATGTCACTGACAACTGGGTTAGAAGAGCTCATACTTAAATTCTGACCATTAAAAGATACTTTTTAGAAACATCCACTTAATTGAAAACCACCAATACATACTGTATTTACTTCCTTACAAAATGCCCCATATGGGCTGCTGTACTAATAAGCGTTCTATAAAGAGAGTGTGAACAACTCATGGCAACAGTCGCAATTTGCTGTTGTTTCTAACACTTGGTTTACAAGTATTAGTTGGTAACTAAGGGATATTCCACAAACTGGTAAATCCCTGGAACTGGTAGCAACATTGAAGTTACACATTTTGTTCTCATGAAAGTCATTCCGACTTAAGGAGTGTGAAGCAATGTTCAAAAAAAGAGTATTTATCCTAGCTAGTTGGAACGTATCTGAATAAAGCAAAGGCCAGATACTTTAAGGCAAAAAAAAAGATTAATAAATTAAGACTTTCTAAAAATGGCAATTCTCTTTAATACACTGGTTCTTATATTTTATGGTAGACAAAAAGCTGAAGATTAAATATCCATGTCATAACACATAACACACCCTCCATGCATTTGATTTGCTGTAATTGACAAGAGGCAACTACTTAAGTTCACTTAGCAAACATTCACAGCAATTTAAGATGCTACCTCCTGTTTGTTACTTTTCTACCAAAAATTACTGCCTGCTCACCTTTATTCTTCCCCAGAGGAACTGAGAGACCACAAGCCTATACTTTACCTATTTCAGTGCAAAGTCCAATGCCTTAGATTGAACCACTCAAAAAACACGAGTTTAAACTAATCATGGAATGGTTTTGGGTGGAAGGGACCTTAAAGCTCATCCAGTTCCAACCCCTAAGAAACCTTTCCTAGGCCAGGTTGCTCCAAGCCACGTCCAACCTGGCCTTGAGCACTGCCAGGGATGAGGCAGCCACAGCTTCTCTGGGCACCCTGTGCCAGAGCCTCACTGAAGAATTTCTTTGCACAAGAGTGGCTAAAACAGAGCACATGTGTCAATCTGCTGACTCTCTACAGCTGGGAAGAGTCATCTCAAGCAGAAGGGCAGCTAGACTGAAGAAGGCAAGAACTTCCTAATCATTGAAAACATACTGAAAACCAAGCTATGTGCCTAGCAATCTGAAAGGTATACACAGGCCTCTCAGAATCAGTTCTGATAATGACACATTAAGGGGACTGTGTTATGAGGACAGAATCGTGAGGCATTAAGAGATACACATGGCGATCCAAGTTGATGATCTGATCAACAGCTGTACCTTCCAAAATGAACTGCAGGATGAGATTCCTTATCATTTTGTTAATAAAATACGCAGATATTGTCAAAACAAGATGCCAATGACCACTAGGCATTTTCCCTAGTTTTACTGCATCATTTAAGACCCACAATACCTTCTACATAACAAGCCAGATACACAATACTCAAAGGGTCACTACCAATTAAACTCACCAATTTATTTTGTAAACAAAGGTCTTTACAAACTCTAACGCAATTAGGACTGCTTTCCTAAGTTTCAGTTGTCACTTCTTTTTCCCAGCTTAGTTTTCCCACAGCACTCGAAACAGAAAACAAACAAACTCAAGGGAGTTAACGAAAACAAAATTCACTAGACTGTTTCCCTCTGAAAACAAAACATTGGAAAGAAGTAAACAAACTAATAGTGAACCCTTTGGATTTGGGCAAATGTACCGTGTGCTTCACAGTAACCCTAAAATCACAGGCACTGCTTTGGGCACCAGAGAGTGTCCAGATGCAAGCCACTCTGCTCCCCACCACCGGTAACAGCATTATGGGCATTAAGGAAATTGGATTCTCAAGTCCCATCTCAACATTCAAAATACACTACAGAATATGCAACACTGACCTAAAAGAAAATGCATATACAAATCACCCCTCTGTATTTAGCTAAGCACTCCTAGCCAGTAGTTTCACTCCAGTAAGGTCCAAGCATAGTTTTTAACCTCTGCTTTATATGCTATCCATACATAAACAATATCAACCACATCACAGACAGGACAACATTGCATGGGGTAGGAGTGTAGAATTTAGATTTCTATAATGCCACCTGCAAAGTTTAATTTTATCACTAGCTCTGGTTCTCACACATATCAGTATCAGTTCACTGATAGTTCACGCTTCAGCTATCACATCTGAATATGTGGACTGAGACACTCTCAAGAAGTGTTAGACCAAGACAGCTACTAAGTGACATCTCTTTTAAATGTCCCTGAAAATCTCACTTTAAATGCCCTCTGAAATCCACCCTTTATATCACACATGAAAGCAGATGAACAGTCACATATTGAAAAGAAAATTTGTGATGTATGATCATGTCAGATACATAGAACACATTGCACAGAATTTAATATTACATATTGGATATGAATCTTCTCAGCTTTCAGAGGCAAACATCATATGCACCACATTCCTCCATTAGGCCAACCTAAAACTCTTTATAGTCATCTACAGATAGATATGTTTGGTCCTGAAAGAAGTCCAAAAATGTGCACACAAATTAAGAATATTTTGGCCACCACCACAACAGGTAAGTTCAGAAGAGTTCTGAATCCAATGAGGACCTGATAAAGCAAGCTATTTAAATGAATAATAAGCCATCCAACCAAGAGAGGAAGGAGAAATGTCTGTTAGTATCTCAGATAGCCTCCCTCTATTCACTGCCCTTACAGTTTCAGCTGACCTTAGCCAAGCACTGAGCAAGCAAAAATAGCTGAATAGTTTGAATATGATGAAAAAGAAAGACAGAGAAGTGCATCACAGGCATACTGATAGCATTATTACTCCAAGGACTTGGATAGTCACTGAACAAAGAAAATTATGAAAACATAAGTATTTGAGCTGAGATCAGGGGACACGTACCACCTTACAGGAGAGAACCGCCCTCCTCCTGACCTCCCCCTCCAAAAGACTGGAACCAGTCAAATTATTTCCTCTAAATTATTAAATCAAGAAAACTGTATTAATACCGTTATCAAAAACTAAGGAAAGATGTTTCATTTTAGTATCTAGAAGACTAGTCAGCCAGTTCAGTTACTTTACTTTTTGGTTTGAATGTGATGGGACATAACTTGATTTTCACAGGAGATCACGGTAGCAAATACCACAGCAATGAAAGGCGATTTTCCTTCTAAACCAGAGTGCAGTAGTCATTCTACAAGCCTACTGAAACCCCTATCATAAAAAAAAAACAAAACAAACAAACAAATCAAGATAATCAAGATTAAGTAACTCCAAATGTCTGAATTAAGCACCCAGCTGTTGTGGCAGGGCCAAGATCCTGAGCCAGCCCAAGGCAATCGTCCTCCTCAGAGAAATAAGTGCTTTCAAGATTTAAAAAAAATTGTTCACAGGTGGCCAGCAGTAAACGGGATATAAATCGGATTACAGAATTGTCAAACGCAAGATTAACTGTTCTCTATGTAATGGGGGAAAAGGCTCTCTCCATTGTTATGTTTGCTTAGAAAATTACAGAAATCACATCCCTGAAAAATACACAAGGTCATTCTTATCAGTTGAATAGCCTTAGCTTTGCAACAGAATACAGCCTTCAAAAAGAAATGCAAGCTAAACCACTCCTTTAGCTTGGACACAAGAGTGTTTCCAGCTACTGAACTGCTTAAAAAGAAATTTATCTTTGCATAAACACTGGATAGTGAGAAAGTTATTTCGCTTCCACTTCGTGACAGAAAGTTCTTTGTCACATGCTACAGAAGACTATTCTTTTGTAGTTATTTTTTTTTTCAATTTAGGCTAATGGCAGGGGGGGTGTCTTGTGTCTGTCTTAAAACCCCATTATTTAAAGCATCTTAAATCTGAATGTTAAATGTAACCATTAAGCTTTATTGGAGGAATAAGAAATTAAGAAACTATACAGGAAATTTCCCTGCAAATTTGCAAAGTTCTGTTAATAAAAGCTTAATTCTTTCTCAAATTGTGTCATTATGTATTCTTATCACTCACTTGATGCTTTGCAGTATAATTTTCCATAATCACCTTTGATCAAAAGCATCCAAATATTTTCTTCTACCTCTGTCAAATGCCAGATTTCACATCTAAGCAACAAATAAGCAATTTTATGAGCATTATACAGTCAGACTGCCTGGAATCGCAAATGTCATTCACTTCATCATGTGGATAGCTGCATTAAACCTGTTCTAAACCATTTAGCTACATTAATAAACAATGTATCTCACATACCTTTCATACCAAACATAGCTGTAATCATGAAAAGAAGAATTAGTCATATGCTGTTAGGAGGACCAAGGAGGAAAAGAGCATCTTATCTTTGATTAGTTTAGTAAAGTGCTGTCTTTTGGGTTTCAATTGCTGCCTTTCATTAGATACAATGAATTGAAAGAAAAGCACTAATGGAGAGAGAAGATACAAACTAAAAATGCTATTTAAAAATAAATTTCTGATGGCCAAAAAAATAAAATTAAAGTTAATCCAGAAGCAAGATGAAGGTTCCAACTTGACTCAAAGCAGTTAGGTTCCAGAAGCACCTTGCAAACATGGTATCAACACAAAACGGCAAAAAACAACCAATCAACCAACCAACAAAATTACGTGCTGCCTGCAAACAAGGATTAGACTTGCTGATACAAGACTGCTTCTTCTAGATCCTCTAATGGAGAATTTTTTTCCTAGAGCAGGCAGGGAATTTGAATCTTTCTTCTAACATTACATAACAGTGCCACTGTATACTGAACAATGTAGCAGAACTAGCATCCACATAAAGAATTAAATACATGGCAGTTTGACTGCCACTCAAGCTAACATTTTCAAGGAACTGTAGATCATTATTTCTCAACTAGCAAATTCAAAACTCATCCACAACTTTGACTAAGGTTCCTTCCCACCCACAGACAGTAACTCATTTATCAATATTCAGTTTCCTCTATCACACAATTATTTCTGTAAGCTTGTACAGTCAGTTTTAATTAGAATATTCCAAGCCTTTTTGTATCAACAGCAAATTGTCACCCATTTACCTTCTTTTCCAGACATTTGTTACATACCTGAGGCCTTGTAACTGTCCTTCACATGAAAACATACAATCTTGTCCTCCAGTTCCCTTTTTTTTTTTTTCCCCAAAATAAGTTACAAATGCATAAAAGGCCTGCTCTTTACTCCAATACTCGTTCAATTTCCTAAAAGCTTTTCATAAAATTTAGGAAACTTTTGGGAAAAATCTAAACACAATATGTAAATTATCTTACCCACATTAACATATTTGTTAACTTCTCCAAGGATCTACAAACTTCCAGGTACTGTTTATCTTCATAAAAGTTACAGTGATGACACTCCAACATATGTTTATCTGTTCCTCTGACGACCTTATTTTTTTCTTATGCGGTACTAATAACTCAGACTTCCTTGTCTTTGAATTCAGCTACACAATGAAACACTAAAAAAGATGGTGTTAATAGTTACTCCCTGCTATTCCTCCTGCACTGAGGCAAATTTAAGTGGTATACCACAGCAGCAGCCTGGTAATTTCACATTTTAATTCCCTTAGAAGTATTGGATAAAGACCATCTGGTCTTCCTGAAGTGTTACTGCACAATTTATTGATTTATTTCAAAAGCTGAGGATTGCTGAAGAGAATAAATCTGTGTTATAAAGGTCAATTCAGTTCAAACCCTACAGAAAAACTCGTATTTTGCAATATCATTTACCTGGAAAAACTCAACTACAGATGTGGTGTCTGTTTTTTCACAAAACATAGCTTGTTTGCCATCTTTCTGGCTGGGTTAAGTGAGGTAGGTACCACAAGGAAATCTGACTGAAGTCACAATACTAAAACTACTGTATATCTTGCAATCTTGATACAAATCATTTGCCTTTATTAGGCTGTTTACACTGCTTTTATACACACATGCTCTGAAATCATATGAACATAAGGTTAAGCATCTAGAAATACATCGCTGCTCTTGCAATATGTAATCTTTTAATTTTAAATCTAGTTTTCTTCTGGGGAAAAAAAATCAAAGCAACCAAAAAAAAAAAAAAAAGGAAAACAACCAAAAAAACCCCAAACAAACCACAGAACAGCTCTTTAGTTTCACAGTCATATACACATACTATATGCATCCATACAACTAAACCTACCCTGCCCTTCTATCTACCATTCTTTTCCCTACTCTCCTCATCTTCTAAAAGAGAGCCTGGAATCCAAACTGATTTTGACAGGGCTTTGTCTACTGAATGCCACATTTCTAATAAATAACTAAATCATTCTTATTTGATAGAAATGTACACAACTTCCAAAGTTTTAATTGGTATGAAAAAATCGTGTTGTGTGCATTTTGTGGAAGCTTTACTTCTTGACTGTCATACACACAAAAGAATTGCAATCAATTATATTGGTTTCCTGACCTGAGATCTATATGCAGTGTTTAGAAGCGGCTGCCTACCAAAGAGGAATACCGATGAACAAAACAAAGGCTGCAGTCAGAGAGATGGCTGAGGAACACAGGTCCCTACTGCCTAACAGCAGGGAATCAAGAAAAAAAAAATCAGGAGAACCTTCCCTTGACTGCAGCAAGGGTTGGGGTGGAGAGGGTTGCTGGCTGGAAGAAGAAGCCTGGGTATGTCAGGCCTAGAGAGCAGAAATTTCTGTTACTAGTGCACGAAACAGAAAACTTACCATTAAAGAACAACTCTGCTGTGCAATCAGCCACATATTTTTCTGGTGGTCTCTCTCTTCCATTTGTTCATTACCAGCTACAATGGGAAAGAAAAGGAGATATTAAGGGCAAGAAGCAAAGTTTCAGGAACAAGCAGTAGATGCTTCCTATAACAAAGGATAAAGGAAAAGAAGAAGGAATTATGAATGTTTACATAATAATGGTTTATTTGCTTTACCTTGCAATATCTTGCACCTTGATTAGCAACACTGGAATGAAAGGGGGCAAGGACAGTTGTAGGACATGAAAAGAAAGCACAGAAGAATGTAGGAGGAAACTGGGCAAATCTGTAACGGTGTTCAACACCCACAAAAGTTTGCCTAGGTTTTGGAAGCAAGCAGCTTACTTAGAAACCTAGATAAAAGTTTGGCTTTTTACTCTTAAAGAGGGTTACTGAAAAAGGCATTTCTAAATTATTAAAATATACTTCCACTAAACAGAACAAACAGCTACAACATTCCTCAGTTATTTTTTATATCACATGAACCTAAGAATGGAACTGCTGCTACATTTGGCTGATGATCTGTTGGCATTTTGACACACCATTCAAATTCAGAGCATCAGAGCATTTTTCTTCTCTCTGAAGCAAACAGATTTTGCTTTAAATAGCCCATTTCATGCAGTGATGCAGGCGCAAATCCTTGGCTGTCATTCATGAAAAATTGTTGCACTGATTTATAACTTATGAGTGACTTTTAAAAGCTCAAGAGAGATTTTCACATTATAAGACAACAGAATTTAAATCAAAATGAAGAGTCAGATATAGGATAGATATCAGCCAAAGGAGGAGACATAATGCTCAGGTTTTAATTAAGAAAGAATAGCAACAGCACACATCAGGATGTTTAGCACTTGTTGAATTCCTGGACACAGGCACTGACACATAGCACACCATGGGCAAAGTGGGCACCAACCACACAACTCACGCTCTGCAACATGAGCTACAACGCTGCAGCCAGAAACTGCAGAAAACTTGGAAACGCAAAAGCTCTGTCAGAAGATGCCATCACGTTCAGGTCAGCCATATCATACAAAAAATTTGTGCTGCCAGTAACATGCATACCACTCTGTTATGCTATTTCTTTCATAAAAATTTCTGAAAGTGTTTCAGTTTATTCCATTTCTTGAGTTTATGCCTTTATCCATATTTAATTTCTCATTTTGACTCAAGTCCTATCATCCAATAATGTGCTTTTGAAAGTCACTCAAAAGTGACAAATCAAACATTTTCACATGAAACAAAGTTCATGCCTAGCCTTACAAGGCTTAGCTCCCTTCTTTTTCTTATTTACATTCAAACAAATACATTCTAAGATAATATAAAACATTTGTAAAAGGCCTTATTAACTTAAGGCCAGTTAACCTTTTGAAAATTGAAAGACTTTCAGAATACAGTCACACATCAAAGTAGCATGGGCAACGATAGTGGCAACAGAACTGGGGGCTCCCAAGAGAAAAGCAACAAATCTGCTCATCCCTTTGGCTTTTCAGAGATCATTAAGATATCTCCATTGGAGGAGGAATGCAAAGAAGTTGCCATTAAGGCTTCAGAGGTTTTCCAGGTTACTTAGTTATCGGCTGGTGTTAAACCATGATACCAGTGGAGCTCTTCCTCTTTCCAGCAGAGTTTTCCTGAATAGGATATCTGGCCGTAGTTATCTTCCTTCACTAGATGAACTGTTATTAAGCATTATTGCACTCAGTTGTTTTCTCACTGCCCAGAACGCATAGCAGAAAGCAGTAACAGCCTTAACACCAGGCAGAAGAAATACTGCATTACTCTGATAGTGATATTCCTATGTCTTGGCAGACTACTTAACACTGTTAATCCCTTGGAGTGGCCCATAACTTTTGTTGTGTGTTTTAAGTTGATTAGCTTCCTAGCCTGCTTTGGTTTCTGAGACATCTTTTTTATTTTGACAACATGCTGAGCGTACAGCTGTCTGGGCAAGTTATCCACAACAAACAAAATTCTACAGTTATTTCTTCTTCTGATATTTGACTAAATTAAAACAAGCTTTTGTTGAGCAATAAGCATTCTATCTTGTTTAAAAAACTGTCAGAAAAAAAAACCTCTTCATTCTTCAGCTACCTTGGTAAGTGTAGATGCTACAAAGTAGTAATGATAAACACCCCACAGGCAGATCAAAGTGCTCTAAGTGAGACAAAAAAAACCCCACTGTTGTGAAATAGTTTGTGTACTGTGGTTTTCTAAGCATACATGATACTCCTTAAGTGCTCTGCCATAAGACATGGTCCCTAGTACAGCTACAGCATTCTTGTTTCTGCACCCTTATGTTGCAGAAACAATGTAAATACAAGAAACATTAATGTAGAAGTTGAACTTGCCAACTTCTAAAGTTTCCATATAAAATGCTTCAGGGAAGTGGAAGGAACATGGTTTAAGATTATCAGTATATTTAAGTGTTACAAACAAGTTATATAAGCAAACCCATCAACTTTCCCGGAATTACATTGCCAAATATATTTAAGGTAGAAAATTAACATGCAAAGTATTCTCTAGAAAGCTATTTTGACTTTCAAAACACAGTCATCTCATGCAGCATAAGAAATGTTACTTGGTGATGCTTATCTAAGAAAGTTAAGCAAGTTTCAATTTGTACTACAAAATGAAATTTCATGTAACTGTAAAACACTGTCTTCTGAAGTGCCGTAAGTTATAAATGCCTGTTAAATTATGACAAGATACTTCATGTTCCCAGCACAATATAGAAAAAAATAACACATTTCTGTATTGGTTTTTGATGAACAGCATTTTAAAATGTAAACTCCTCAGAACACTCATCTCCTTATTCTCTCCAGCAGTTTGTAAAACACCAGGATGATTTCCAGCACCCTTTAAATATAAATCATACTTTTAATTTCAAAAATTTGCTGTGAAAATAGGTTCTTGCAAACAAGGCCTGAAAAGTTTCTAGTAAAATTAAAGCTGACTCATCAACAATAACATTCATAAGTATTAATGTTACTTACAATTATTGCTAGTTAATTATTGATAGTTGCTTCAATAGCTCTGTTAAAAGTGTAAACTAGCAAAAACATTCCATATGAATATGGTTATTGTCTCTAGCCATGCTGCATTTCCTACAAACAGAGCAAACTCTAATCTATTTCATTTAACAATTGTCTTTTCATATTGGCTATGAAGCTTTCCAGCTTGAAAACTGAAAAATCTAATTAGCTTGCCTGGTATCTACATTGAAGTTTAATGCTGTACTCAATCAAAATTGAAATGTTGGGTTTCCTTCCCCTTTCCATCTCAAACCTATACAAGGTATGAAATTTCAAAGCATTCAACAGCAAGTTAGTTTGAGAAGGAAACAGAGCCACATGAACATCATTTAGAAGTGCTCCTGCCCAGGCCTAGTTTTCACAGAAGGAGAAAAGACTAATTTATAACCAAACTCTTGTTAAATACTACAGCTGCCTGCACGGGAAACATTAGTCTACACACAACCAAGATCAGGATTTTATTTCAGTCCACATAATTTTTGCAAGCACTGCAAATAAGCACAAGAAGTTCAGACAGTAGAATGTAAAACCTTTTTGACTGTCATTCTTATCTCCTGCTCTGACAATACCTGCCAGTGAAATTTTGCATGTCTGGGGAATTATTTTAGAAGTCCTATCACAGATTTAAATAAAAAATATAGACAGGGGGTTGTGAAAATTGGGTAATCTCAGGAAGTTTTAATGGTTAGTTGACAGCAAAAGTCAAGCCAGTCATGAGATCACACTGGGCACGGTGTACTAGAGCTTTTTTTTTTTTTCCAGAATTACTTCCTTAGCTTTCTCAGGCAGTTTATTAACCTGAACCCTGTCTCCTACACTTGACAAAGTTTATAGCAGTTGAAAGACTGGAAATTATTTCCAGGAGCACTTCCCTTAAACAGTACATTGGGGTACTGCACTTGACAAGCCAAACCCCTCTTTTCAAGCAATCCTGTACATTAGGTTGACAGACTAGGGTGAAAGCAGATGAAGTCCAGCATGCGGTAGCAAATGAAGGCAGTGAAGTCAATTACAGTGATGCAGAAAGATACTGCAGTAAGTAGTACAGTAGACAAAATGGCTTCCAAGGTAATTTAAACAGCAAAAGCAAAAATGTGACTAAGAACATTATGTGCTTTTTCACTGGCAAGACTCCCACAGACTTCATTAAAAACAGATAGGTTGTCCCTGGATGTTCTTCAGATTTCATCATTCAAAATTAAGGCATTTGCATAATCTGTGCTGAAAGGGAGGCCAGGATATTCTCCTTTTCACTAACGGCAGTAAAAAGTAATCAGTCCTTATCTCTGCTCCTGTTTTGACCTTCTTCAAAAAAAACCCATCAAAACCACTTATCTTTTAAAGAGACACAGGTTCTCAAAGTCACCTTTAAAAACACAAAAATCAGAAGGTACTTAAAAATTAAAAACAGAATGCGGGGTGGGCAGGAGACAAGAGGTTGTATCTATCACCATAGCTTTTTTTTATTTTATAAACTGTTGTCATAATTACTGGCTTGTTTCTGAGGCCCAACTTTTCTGAAGCACAGGCCATCTCACCTACAAAGAATGCTGTGTAGTAGAATGAGGCTTTAACCTTGATTAGCATCTTCTAGTGCTGTGCACACAGATACACTAACAATCACGCACACAAATCACAAATACTAACAGCCACACAATCACAAATACACAATTTGTGTGCATATACTAACAATATATGCAAGCAAAACCCAAACTAAAACATAACCAAAATGAGCATAAGAACAGCTTAGCCAACAAAGAAAGAATCTGTGAAAGCTTAATGACCGGAATTCAAGAGATCCTCTCTTGATACCTCATTGAATCAAAAGTTTCAGGGATTTTTTAAAAAAATGTTTAATCTTTCTGTTGCGTGGCTGGTGCTCTAATTGCAATCATAAAAGCTATTTTCACAGCACTTCAACAGCTAAATGTAAATAATGCCAAGAACAGTAGTTGTGTTTTAAGCAACACATGATGGCTCTAATTGATAATTTAATAGTACTTCTAATGGAATATAGTAAAAAAGAAAAGTAAATGTAGTAGAGGAAAAAGTATACATGTATTCGGCAAGCTACAGTATCCAAATAGAAACGATGCAAATGAGCATAACCTTTTCAGGGTATTTCATAGTACGTTAAAGAAAAGTGTTCACATTTTTCAAACAGAACCACATTTAATTAACTTTTCTTCAGGTTTCCCTGTAGAAATTATTCAAATTTTCAATTAAAAAAAAAATTTAAAAAGGCTTTGTCAGGGCTCTCATGCAGAAACAGCATTAGTAGAAACAGATTGTGTATACCACACCATGGCCAGATATTTGTATAAAGATTAGACATTATCACAGATGATCTTCCTGAGCCTGAGCAGTGAACCTGTACCCTCTCCAGGTCAGTGACAGAGGCAGACATAAATGCAGTGACTATTTTCTTCCAAGCCCTGTGGGCCTGGCCTCCTTTACAACAGTGTCTCTCATGTTTCTGAGACACATCTGTCCAGACTAGTTCCCTTGTTCCCTTGTAATTTCACCTTCCTGCGGGAAGTGTGAGCACAGAGTTACGGGGAGCACAGATGCAAAGCAAATAAACACAGTTTCTGTTTGTACTCTTCAACATATTAATAACAGATTTTTTTTTGTTGTATTAGGTTCACAGGGATGTTGTATGGACACATTTGGCCAAATCCTGACGGATTTGCTGAATGGGTTTTGCTGGATTTGTTGTTTTTTGGTTTTTTTTTCCCCTCAGACTTTTCAGTTAAACTAGTGTACAGAATCTAATTCTAACCTACCAAAGTTTCACACTTGCCACTGCAAACTTCACCTTCCTTATTAGCTAATGCTCAGAAGTGAACCTAAAATGACCTTTTGATACCGACTTCAAAACCTGACCTCTGCTTCTCAAAAAGCCTGTGCAAATGCAAATTTTGACTGAAGTAAAACAAAGCCACTAGAAAAGAAAAATACTTGTTTCTTAACATCTCTGTTCTAATTCCTTTAGAAATCAGCATTTGAAATTCCTCCTTTTACTGAGATTAAAGATAGGGTGTTTCGAGAGCCTTTACATTCTTCAGTATACATGAAATGTTTTGGGTTTTTGGGGGTTTCCATTTCTTGTGCTTGTTAACTGATCTGTAATATTAATAAAAAGTAAATTATCATGTATCCCTCCCTTACAAGAAGCATAAGCATATTCAGCAATCTAATTAATCCTAATTAAATAGAAAGTCATGCAACATTTCTCTTGACCAAAATAACTGAGAATTGTCCTTGTGTTTATGGCTTTCAAACCACAGAATTAATTTTTCAAATGAAAAAGACAGATGTATTTTTCCCTGATCTAAAGGGTCTGGATAAATTAAAACTAATTTGGTTTATGTGTTTCTGATAATTGAATGAAATGCACATAAGCTGTATTATGATGGAGGAAAGAACAACCCTTAATTTTTATAAATGAGATGCAGCAAATAACAGCATCTTAAAGTCTCTGAAAGGTTAGAATCAAACAGTAAAACAGACCTCTGCTCTTGTTAGAGTCTCATATCAAGAGTATGTACCAGAGACCTTTACAGTAGAGCACAAGTAGAGTCACAAACAATGTTTTCAGTGCAATTCATTCATTGTCAGAAGTGGTTGAAATTACACATGAACAGAAAAATCTCAGTTCTCACTTTCCAGTCTTAGCAGAAATAGACAGCACTTCACGTGGTTTCCATAACTTGACTACTTGGATGAGTGCCCCTTTGATATAAAAAAATAACAAAGTTAAACATTATCAGGCAGTGAGCCAAATGGCAGCCAATTAAAAATATTTCAAGGACTCCCAGGTAAATGCTTTAAAAATAAGCATTAAACTGAAGTTAACAGCTGTTAAGTTCATCTGTATCTGAGAACAAGACACATTCGTGTTACACTGCACATTTTTCATTCACAGTCATGGAAACATGGCTGTTTCATATTAAGCAACTAGACAGACACATGTCAGAATCTGGCATAACAGCCCAGCACCCTGGAGGGATAGTGCTGGTCTGATGCTACTTTATCAGTGATTGTTACCTTCCCTGAAATGTACTAAGATACCTAAAGGAAGACAAGAATAGAAGTCTTGGAATTACAGTACCTGGGAATCACATAAATTTCACATGATTCCTTTATCATTATGCTGGATATTCTCTTCTGGCAAGCTGAAGGAAGAAGTGATATTTAAAACACAGATAACAGAAACTGACTGAAACATATTTGCCAACTTGCTACCAGCTATAATTACCTGTAAAAGTGATCCACCGGTGCCAGGCAATCTGGCAGGTACACAGAGAAAGGCAACTTCAAGAGAATTAGTATGAGCTCCACTCAATGCAGTATTAGTTTGAGGTATTAGCAAAAAGAAATGCTGACTGGTAGGAACGAATTCTTTAATGAATTGGAACTAGTAAAGTTCAAAATCTTAATATATGGGTAGAGTTTCCCCATCAGACATGGGCAGAAGATCTCTGTGAAGCACAAGGTTTCCTCCAAGCATCCAGAAACATCTTAAAGATTGACAATGGACAGAAGACATTTCCTACTTCTCCCAAATTATTCCATACTCTGGTATCAAATATGTTTGCAACAAGTTTCTAAGCAAAAGAGTGGTAAAGTGAGACTTTTCCTGGGTTTCACACCAAACTCTTAATTAAAAAATCATGGGGGGGGGGGGGGGG